>CAJQZJ010034344.1:0-14383 GCA_907164525.1 Lophiomys imhausi
AAAAAGGACAAAACTTGGTAGCAGGGAAGTCGACAGCCTAACTCTGCCAAGACAGGGTAGGTAAGTCCTTCATAATCCCTGCTCTACAACAAATGTCTGCCATAGAAACAGGACCCAAAGGCTGAAGACTGATGCAGGAATGTATGGAGAGAAAATGGGAACTGTCCAGGCAGTCATTGGTATGTCCTTTCTTAGTTTTGGAAGCTGCAGGCCCTGCACTTCCTGAACACAGCGCCTTAGACCGCTCGGCCATCCTGACTCATTGCACTTCCTATATAAGCAAATGTATTTATCCCTCTCAGGTCTCTGAGGTGGTTGAAGAATAGACAGCTAGAGTCTCATAGTTAAATTTTGAGTTGTTTAGGAATCAAGAGGGTGTTATAGATCTAAGAAGATACTCTTAAAATTGTGTTGCAAGTTAGTATGAATGTTGAGTCAGATATAGACCTTTAAACTCATGGAGATGGTTAGATAGTAGAATGTTAAAGTCAGGGGCCAAATATGTATAAACTGGACATTGGGAAGGTATACTGGGCCATATAAGTCTCATAAATGTGGCATATTTATATCTGTTGTTTTGTATAATACTTACTGTTATAAGAGAAGGAACCATCTGTTGGACTGAAAGGGGAAACTTCTGGGGGGAAGAGGGTGGAAGGGCGGGATAGGAAGGGGGAATAGGGAGGGGTTTGTGACTGAGATGTAACTTGAAGAAAAAAAAATAAAGTATTTATAAAAAAAAAAGACTATAGTGCATCAATGATACTGAAGCTATGAATATACAGACTATGAAGATCTTTCCTTTGACTCTTACATAATTCCACCAAATGAATTAAAACCAGGAGATGTCCACATACCGGAAGTTGGTAACCACATTGTCCTTCCTATAGAGCTCCCAATTCGAATTCTTATTTCATTTCATCTGAAGATGTGCTCACCACGCCTGGCTTGAATTGTAGCACTGATGTTGCCTCTAGCACAGAACTCTCCCCAATCCTTTCTCTTTTTTTTTTGTTTTTTGTTTTTTTTGGTTTTTTTTTTGAGACAGGGTTTCTCTGTGTAGCCCTGGCTGTCCTGGACTCACTTTGTAGACCAGGCTGGCCTCGAAATTGCAAAGATCCGCCTGCCTCTGCCTCCCAAGTGCTGGGATTAAAGGCGTGCGCCACCACTGCCCGGCTTCCCCAATCTTTTCAACTGGAAGAGCTGACACTTCTGTGTGTTGGCTTACCTCTTGGGCCCTGTCCCACTATACAATGATGACGTTCTGGAGACCAGAAATTCCATCTTATACATTTATTTATCCAATGTCTTACTGAGTAAATCAGAAATGAATGAGTCCCAGCTAATCTAAACTCCTTTTCTCTGAGAAATTGTTGACATTGATTAGAAAATGTAAGATAACCCCTTTCAACTGAGTGGTCACCCCCAACTTCTTTTTCATTTCTATAAAGAAAAAGTTAATACTATCTAGTCTGTTTCTTCAACTCAAGATCATATTTTATTTTATTTTTGCCTTGGGAAGTTCCTCTCTGCCCCCACCACCAATGTATCACAGAGATCTTCCCCTTCAAACTTCCTTCCCCTCACTTATCCCACTATCCTAGCCACCAACTCCAGGATGCCCTCCCTGGGAAGCCACCAGCTAGTCTGGTCAGGGAAGTAGGTGGGCTCACTGAAGATCTTCACCTCTTCCTCCAATCCTCCAAATCCAATCTACCAGTCTCATCCTAGGCTCTGTAGAAGACCACCTGTTGTGGCCTCTTCTCACTCTCCATCCCTATTACCGAGCAGATCCCAGTGAAACACCCTGCTCTCCTCCCTTCTATGTATCTCCCCAGCCCATCCCCATTCCTAAGTGTCAGCTCCCAATTCCTAGAAACACATTTTACCTGGAAACTCCAGTGACCACACCAATCAGGATCCCAGCAGAATTTCCTATCAGGGATCACAGCCACCACCCTCTACTAAGAGCCAGAGAGGAAACAGAAACCAAGGGAGGAAAAACATTCACCTAACAAAGGCAAGACCAGATATCAGCACCTAGAACTACAATCTTCTCAAACCCAGATGTCTAGACACTAGGGTAAAAACACAACCAATATCAGCCAGGACAATATGTCTCCACTAGAGCCAAGCAACCCTACTACAGCAGGCCTTGAGTATTCCAACATAGCTGAAGTATAAGAAAAAGGCAGTAAAGTAGCCTTTATAATTATGATAGAGGTCTTTAAAGAAGAAACAAATATATTCCTTAAAGAAACATATGAAGGGCTGGAGAGATGGCTCAGCAGTTAAGAGCACTGGCTGCTCTTCCAAAGGACCTGGGTTCAAATCCCAGCACCCACATGACAGTTCACAGCTGTCTAATTGCCAGGCACGGTAGCACACACCTTTAATCTCAGCACTTGGGAGGCAGAGGTAGGTGGAGGTAGGTGGATCTCTGTGAGTTCAAGGTCTGCCTGGTCTATGAAGGGAGTCCAGCACATCTAGGGATACACAGAGAAACCCTTTCTTGAAAAACAAACAAACAAAACCCAAACAAACAAAAAACAAAAGAAAGAAACATTGTGGAAGGAAATGAATAAAACAGTTCAAGATCTGAAAATGAAAACAGAATCAATAAAGAAAACTTGTAGGCATAAGGTTATTGTGTAATTCAAATGCTGATTTCTGTACCCCCCCCATATCTTGTTGAAATCTTTGTTTTAGAATCTGTTGTCTCAATGTTGTGTAAACACTGCTCCACAATTCTTCCCTGAAATGCCAGTAAAACAGCTTACACTGAGCAGGGGAGAGAATAGGGATGAACTTCCTGCCCTCCAAGGGAGGAAGAGTTAGAGGAGGACGTAGGGAATTCAACCACAGGCAGAGGTCCAGGAGACATGAGGAGAGAGCCAGTTGAAGCAGGAAAGCCTCAAAGTGCAAGTATCTCTGGGATTTGCACAGGGAAGAAACCAGATTAGCTTAGGGGGTTAAGAATAAAGTAACAACTGCTCAGTTCTTGTGTTGTGAAGCCTGTTTAACAAATAATATAATAGAATCGCAATTATTTGGGTGATAGCTGGGTTAAGAGAAAAACTGAGAAACAAATACAGTTATATAAAGTTACATTAACAAAAACCCAAACTGAGGATAATTTGGAAATGAAAAAAATTAAGAACTTGAAAAGGAACCTCAGAGGTAAGCCTCACCAACAGAATACAAGAGTTGGAAGACAGAATATCAGTCATTAAAGACAAAATAGAAAAAAAAATGAATACACTTCTCAAAGAAAATATTAAATCTAAGACATTCCTGGTAAAAAACCTAATAATAATAAGAATAGAGGAAGGAGAAGAAATCCAAGTCAAAGGCACAGAAAATATTTTCAACAAAATCATAAAAGAAAAATCTCCTAACCCAAAGAAGAAGATGACTATCAAAGTACATGAAGCATATAGGATAAGAGATAGACTGTATCAGAAAAGAAAGTCCCCTCAGCATATCATATTCAAAACACTTAAACATACAGAACAAAGAGAGAATATTAAAACTTCAATGGGAAAAGACCAAGTACTATATAAAGACTGACTAGGGCCAGGTGTGGTGGCACTCTCCTTTAATCCCAGCACTTGGGAGGTAGAGGCAGGCAGATCTCTGTGTGTTCAGTTTGAGGCCAGCCTGGTCTACAAAGGAAGTCCAGGACAGCCAGGACTATTACACAGAGAAACCCTGTCTTAAAAAACAAAACAACAACAAAAAAGGACTGACTTATTAGAATAATACCTGACTTCTCAATGGAGACTGTAAAAGCCAGAAGGTCCTAGACAGATGTTCTACAGATCCTAAGAGACCACAGATGCCAGCCCAGGCTACCATACTCAGCACAACTGTCAATCACAATAGACAAAGAAAATAAGACATTCTATGATAAAACAAAATTTAAGCAATTATCTATCTACAAATCCAGTCCTACAGAAGATTAGAAGGAAAACTTCAACCTAAAGAGTTAACCACACTGGAGAATCAACAAACTGCTCATTGAGATCTCTCAACATCATTGGTCTTAATTGCCCAATAAAAAGACATAGACTAACAAAACTGATGTGAAAACAGGATCCATCCTGTTGCCGTATTTAACGGCACCCAAGTTTGAAAAAGAAACCCTACTATGGCTTAAATCACATAGTGACCCTCACATACTCATAGTGGGAGACTTCAATACCTCACTCTCAACAATAGATAATTGCAATTCATCCAGAAAAAAGTCTAAATAGAGAAATGCTTGAGTTAACTGACATTATAAACCAAGTGGTGGACTTAATAGTTATTTACAGAATATTCACCCAACTACCAAAAGAGAAACATAACTAACACCCCCAACAACAAATATTGATTAACAATGGTGTCTGTCTGCAAAATATGCTAGTGCAATGGTAGCACAAACCTTGTGGGAGTAAACAAGCAATATCTGATTTGACTTAAACTCCCACTCCAGGAGAAGGAACCCATACCCAACACTGCTTGTTTGACCAAGAACCTGAGATTAGAAACCTCAGGGACCTAGGGTAAAACCAAATACTACTGTTTTACTAAAAGAACATAGCAATAAAATGACTCCTAATGACATTCTGTTATACTCACAGATCAGTTCCTTACTCAGACATAGTCAGAGAGGCTTCCTCCAGCAGCAGATGGGAACAAATGCAGAGATTCATAGCCAGACAATATGCAGAGACTGAGAGACTTTGGAATAGTCCTAAACAGGATGTCTCTATTACAGCCCTCCCCTCAGGGCTCAGGGAACCCAGCAAAAGAGGAGGGGGAAAGGATGTGAGAGGGTGTAAGAGCCAGAGGGGATGGAAGACATCAATAAAACAAGGTCTTCAAAATCAACATGATCAAAGCTTACAGAGACTAAACTCATAGAGATGGAAGTAGCATGCACAGGGCCTGCATATATCCCTTACATATATAGTAAGGCTTCCAGTTTAGAGCTTTTATGGAATTACTGAGTGTACACTGGAGTGGGTCTCAGTTTTTTTCCTTCTTGGACTCTTTTCATTCTTTTTGTTTTGTCCAATTCTAATGTGTTGGTTCTTGATTTATCTTATCTTAGTATTATTTTATTATTATCCCATAGAAGCCTGTTTTCTAATGAGACCCAGAAAGGGAGTGGATCCAGTTGGGGTATGAGATGAGGAGGGGCTTTGAGGAGCAGAAGGAGGGGAAACAGTAATTATGATATATTTTGTAAGAAAAAAACTTCTATTTTCAATATAAGGGGGGAAAAAGCTTCCAATGCTCTGGATGTCTTATCTCATTGTGGAAATATAGGTTTGGGCAAATCAAAAAGTTATAGAATTAATTGGAAGAATCTACAAAACAATTTGCGAGATGCTTTCCCTTGATTTTTGCAGTGTTCTTGAAACCAAGTGCACTTTTTCTAACCTTCCCGATAGAAGCTGATGTCAGGGCTGAGTGGCTTGCCAATCTTCTAACATCTACAGCACTGTGCTGGACTGAGGGAGCACTGTACCTTCTCAACTGTGGCACATGGATCTCATGCAACTAGAAAGTACAACTGGTGAAGCACGAGAATGAATGTGTAATGTCCACCACACATCCGGGTCACTACCTCAGACAATAACAACCAAAGTACAGAATGTACCTTGGGGCAGAGCCAACTTAAGCAGGACTTGTTTGAGTCCCTGCATTTTACTTGCTCTCAGTCAGTGCGTCCTAAATCCTACCACAATGCATCAGGTCTCTTTTGCTAAGCAGGTGGGAGTTCCGACAGTTCTTTAACAATAAGCTCAACCGCATCTTTTGTGGTGTCCTCACTGTTAGAGCCCAAGAACAGCCACACAAACCACTCAGTCACCGATCTCAGTCAAATATTGATGGTTTATTGAACACACCCCCCAAAACTGATCATGGCCAGCATGACTAGGGTCACAGAGGTCCCGGAAGCCTAACTGTGATGTCAGGCTGCTTCCAAGGCAGCCTTTTTATAAGCAAAACCACATCCAAGTAACAACCGGGTAACCAGGTCTAGGAAGCAAGGGGATGGCAGCATTGCATCATTTTATCAAGCTAGACAAACCATTTCTAACTGAATAAATAACTTGGACCCAAGTGGAACTGTAGTTGGGGACTCTTCAGAATGTCAGGGTAACAATATAACCAAAGTATGAGTGATTTTATCTTATAACTAAAATGGAGACTGAAGACAAAAATGGCCACAGTTATGCTAAAGAAGCTAAAGCAGGCCTCAACAATCACTCTCAGGATGAATTTTCATTTAACCTGCATTTCCAGTGATGTCAGAGGCTGCTCTAATTTTTCCTTGAAATCAGTAAAATTTTCCTTTTATGTTTTTCATTTTGAATTCCATGTGCTGTCAATCTGTCTTTGGTATACATACACACCCAATGATATTTAATAAAAATATAGCACTTTGTTTTAGAAATAGTAATATGTTTAAAGTACCTGAGGCATTTTATTGTGACCAACAGTTTACGTAATTTGGCCAGTGTATAACAACGAAAAAGTTGACTCTTCAATGATAATCAACTTTTAATTCCAGTAGGGATTGCCACATTTTCAGTGACAGTTATGAGTATTCAAAGGATGCATTTATGATTATCTGTTATGAATTCCTATTTAGTTGTTGTATATGCATACAAATGTACAGTTATGTGTACATTTACATTTACAGGAACACACACACATGTATATATGTACACACACACACACACACTCACACCCTTAACCTACTACATTCAGTTTGCTAAACTCTTAATTGGAAGAAATATCTTGTTTTGGTTCATTGGTTAAAGTTTTGGTTTAAAATTGTCCTTAGGAGCTAAATACTAGCTCACATGTGAGAAGTCCATCTTCCTTTACTCAAATGCCAACATTCTCATTAGACTTGAAAGGCTCTTAGCCACCGTATAGGCCAATCTCCTTAGGTTATAGATTAGAACACTGAGGGCCAGAATGGCCAAATTACTTTCTACATACCCTCGGATCATCATCCTCAGCTTTAAACCAAAAGTATCAAGGTCCAAATTCTGTGTGCAGTGCTTTCTGTACCCCAAAGCACCGTCAATGGGTAGGCATGAGATCCTCACCTGAGTGGCTGGTCTTTAGATGTGTACTCATTTATGAGAGCCACACTAACTGTCCTCTCTGTAGCTGGGAAGATTATTTTTAATACCATATTAACAAGTGAATCTGCTAATTGTAACAGAATGAGGATTTTTAAGTAATCAAAATGCTTCTAGCCACTTTCAAATGGGAAACAGATTTTACTAAATAATTTATAACTAAATAAAATAGATACAAATAATTTACATCTGTGTCTACCTCAGATGATCAACCTTACCCAGTAGGAAGCTTTCTAATAAGATTAAAGGCAATGGAGAAATTCCTAAGGTATTTCAATTTCTGGATTTCAGAAGGAATTTCTCTGATAGGATTATTTCTCAGTTTCAATATTTGTAGATTCTTAAGATACAGTATCTGAGGAGTAGAAAAGACAAATGTTAACTGAATGAAAAGCATACGAACTCTCATGTGTGTCTTTTATAAATCCCTTAAACCAATACAGTAAAATCAGTATAGAAAAGCATCTTGGCTGATATCATGTGTCTAAATAAATACTTTTAGAAAAAAGACAAAGGGATGGTAACACTGGGTGATAAGTAAGGAGGGAACTGGGACACATGGGTCATGAAGGAGGCAATGGAACTCTGCCTTAGTAATTTCAACTGTCACAGCATTTCCTTTTAAATGATGATTTTATTAATTCTTTGAGAATTTCATTCAGTGAATTTTGATCATATTCATGCTCCTTCTCCAACTCTCCCCAGATCCACTCTATGCCCTCCTCCCTACCCATGCAGCTTCATATGCATTTGTCCTCTCTCTTTCTGTCTCTGTCTGTGACAACTGAGTCTAGTTCATGTGAGACAACTATTCTTGGGTATGAAACCGGCCCCAGAATGTGGTTGACCTAGCAGGGGTCACACCATTATTACGAACTGCCTTTCCCTTGCCCGGCAATGGTTGGATACCAATCACCTCAGTTAGGGTTGGAGCTTTATGCCCACCTCCCATCTCCATGCTGGAATTCTGTCTGTCATGAGTTTGCACAGATCTTAGGCACACTGTCATAATCTCTGAGTTCATCTGTGCATCTGTCCTGTTATTGCTGGAAAACACTTTTTCCACGAAGTCGTCCACCACCCTCCAGCTCTTACAACCTTCCCACCCCCTCTTCTACATAGATCTCTGAGCCTTAGAGTGAGAGGTACGGTAGGGACCTCTCATTTGGGGCTGAGCACTTCAGCATCTCTTATTCTCTGCACCTGAGAGTCAGTTGAGGATCTCTGTGTCAAATGCCACTCATTTAGCAAGAAGAGACTTCTCTGCTGAGAGATGAATAATGCACTGAGCTGAGTCCCAGCGCAGAGTTCATTTGATCTTGGTAGGTAGGACGACTGGCAGTAGGGCCTGGTTTTTCTTTCAGGAGTGTGTGCATGTGGTGGAGAAGTCAATAAAAAATGTAATTGATAATGAAAGTGTAAATCCCCAAGCGAGGCTCCTTAGCTTAAGAATGGCCCTTCTAACTAACTGTACAGGAGTTCACTGTGATTCATAGAGTTTGAAAGGCTTCCTCAAACTAGCTAAGTCTTTACTATTTATTCTTGGGGAATGGGGAGTGAATCTGGTCAATTTCAGGGACTTCCTGGAGCTATTTTGAGGTTTTTCTTGTTGTTATTATTGCTTTTTTTCTTTCTTCTGTTTTAAGGGCTTCCCTGTAAGATAGAATGTTTCAATCTTGGAAAAGTCCTAAATTTTGATCAATTCATGTTTTCTTTTCATATAAGACCAGCAGGCAAAGAGAAGGGAGGAGGAAATATTGCCAGAGCAGTATTCACCCTAGTTCATCAGTAGCCTGTCAGCTGTCACCTTCAGGTTAGTTCACAGCAACTGGATAATAATGTCATATCCATCAAGTTTCATATGACAATGTAATATTGAACTGATCTACAGATTAATTTGGAAGTATTATCATTAGGAAAATATCAAACCTTCAGACCAGTGAATTGTCTGGGATGTTTGTCCATCTGTACATGTCTCATTTAATTTTTTCCCTATTGAAGTTTTACAGTGTAGGTATGGTACTTTGGTTGAAATACTCCTAAATATTTCATTCTTTTTCATGTGATTTTTAAATGAAACTGCTTCATCAATTTTCTTATCAAGATTGTATATTGACAGCATATTAAAATGCAGTTTTCTGCATTAACTTTATACACTGTAACCTTCTGGAAAATACCCATGCATTATGAGTGTATTTTACTAGGTTTTTTAAAAATTATATCTATATGCAAGATCACATCATCTGCAACTGGAAATGGTTTTCCTTCATCCTTTTCTTCAAACCTGTTTTGCATAATTTCAACATTTTAATAAAACTATGCAGTCCTTTGTTGAGATAAAATACTTACACATCTTTATGGGATAAATGGCTGTCAATCCATAGATATATTCAACTTTTTTTTTTTCTTTTTAAAGCTTGGTTAGATATTACTGCTTTACCAATTGCCCTGGTTAAATGGTCTGGTGCAAGGTTGAACAGAAGTAGCCAGAATTTCCATCTCCGCCTCATTCCTGACCTGAGGGATCTTCCGCCATCACCAAGCACACTAGCTGAGAGGGTTTCGTGGGAAGTTCTCTCTATTGTTAGATGTTGAATGGATATTTTGAAGGGGATCATGAAAGGAAGGTGGGCTTTTGCAACTGTGTACTATTGTATATAGTGAGGTAGTTGTGTTTTCCTCTTTTATGTTTTAATCCTATGTCGACCTTTCTATGTTGAACCATCTATGAATTCTTGAGATAGATCCCACTTGGTTATGGTGTGAAATTGTCTTTGTGTCTGGTTGGTTGAAATCATTTGCTGAGGGCTTTTACATATACAGTCATGTGATGGGGCTCTGTAGTTACTTTTCTTATCATGGCTGACTTTTCCTATTAGGAAATTATTGGTTTAATGTTTTGAAATGGGAAATATATCTCTCCTGTTCTATTTGTTGAGTTTGTGAAAGACTGGTTTAATTCTTCATGTATATCTTGATGCAATTCACTCATGAAATCATCTAGATTGAAACTTTTCTCTGTGAGAAGTTTAAAAATTGTTGTTGAATCTCTTGTTACAAATCAGTCATATTTTCCATTTTTAGCCTGCTTTTGTGTTTATAGAAATAGTTTATTTCATCTAAGTTATTTAAATAGCTATTTAAAAACTGTACTCTTTCTTGTTATTTTTGCAAGATCAGCAGTGACTTTTCATTCTGGATTTTTGGAGCTTGAATTGTCTGTATTTTTTTCTTGGTCTTTCTATGCAATCCTTGTTGATTTTACTGATTTCTTTTTTTGCTTTATCTTTATTGTTTTCCTGTTCTCTAATTCCTATACTATTTTCTATTATTTCTTTCCTTATTCTCTCGAAGCTTTAGTTCACTTATTCCTAATGGCTTAAGTTGAAGGTTACTTTGTTGATAGGAGATATTTCTTTAACATGGGTATTTACAACTGTATATTTTCTCCTGAGCTATCTTTCAAATGCATCGAATAAATTTTGACACCCTCTTTTCACTGTCATTCATCTTCAAAATTATCTAATTTCCTTTCCGATTCTTCTTTGACTCACTGATCAAGAATTAGCTTCTTTGATTTCCTGGGGACTCATGGCAGGGACCCAACATAACTCCTTCCTGGAGACTCTCTCAGTCTTCCCCTTTAGTCCATCTCCATTCCTTTGTGTGCAAATCTCCAGAAACTCTTTCTACCAGGAACCTTCAGTGACCAAACTGGACTGAGAGTCAGGAAAACAATTTTCACCATCTTTCCTGTTCTCCATTAAAATCTCTCTAGTCTTCCTCTAAATCATGCAGTAGCCTGCTGGGAAGAGCCCCTCCTTTCCTCTATTCCCAGTGGACTCTGCCTCTTGGTGCAAACCATATCTCCAGCTCTTTCCCACAGCTCCTCTCAGCCTTACTTCTTAGTCAGTCTCCATCCTCTTTTGCCATACACTGAACCTCAGAAGCACTCTATCAGGGAAGCCACAACCATCACACTTGCCTATAATCCAATTCAGAGATGGAACAGCAACCAAAGGGCAGAACACCCACCCAACAAAAACAAGATACAATATGGAGAAACATCTCAAGCACAGCTCCAGATGCCTTGACCCTAGTGCAAAAATGCAAACATGAACAGCCAATAAAATATGCCTTCACCAGAGGCCACAGACAACATTAACCTAAATTGTGACAAACCCATCGAATTTCCACTAAAATCAAAAACAAGACAAGGTTATCCACTCTTTCTATATATATTCAATATAGTACCTGAAATCTTAGCTTGGACAATAAGACAACTGAGGATATCAAGGGAATACAAACAGGAAAGAAAGGAGTAAAATAATTTTATTTGCAGATGATATGATTGTATACATAAAAGACCATAAGAACTCTTCTAGAAAACTTCTGCAGTTAAACACTTTCACTAAAGTAGCAGGATACAAAATTAAATACAAAAAATACTGATACACAAAAATAAGTGGCTTTTCTAAGTACACATGAAAACTGAGAAAGAAATCAGGGAAATAGTACCTATCAAAATAGACTCAAAGAATATCCTGAGATAATTCTAATCCAGCAACTAAAAGACTTGTATGAAAGAAATTAAAGAAGACTACAGAAGATGGAAAGATCTCCCATGCTCATAAATTAGAATTAGTATCATAAAATGGCCATCTTACCAAAAGTAATCTACAGACTCAACCTGTATCAAAATTCCAACACAATTCTTCATAGAAATTGAAAACTAATCTTCAACTTCTTAGGGAAACATGAAAAACCCAGGATAGCTTAAACAATTCTAAATAATAAAAGAACTGTTGGAAGTATCACCATCCCAGATTTCAAGTTGTACTACAGAGCTATAGTAAAAATAGGCACATTGACCAATGGAATTGAGCTGACTGCTCAGACCTACATAAATCCACACACCTACAGACACTTGATTTTTGACAAAGAAACAATAAAACACACTGGGGAAGACAGTATCATTAACAAATGGAGCTGGTAAAACTGGATGGCTGCATATAGAAGAATGCAAATATATTCATGTCTATCACTCTGCATAAAACTCAACTCCAAATGGATGAAGGACCACAACATAAGACCAGAAACCCTAAATCTGATGGAAGAGAAAGCACAGGATAAATTTGAACTAATAGGCACAGGAAAGGTCTTTCTGAACTGGACACTAATAGAATATCACTAAGACCAAAAATTAATCCATGGGACCTCATGAAATTGAGTAGCTTCTGTATGGCAAAGGACACCATCATTGGGATAAAGCAGGATTCTATAGAATAGGAAAAGTTCTTCACCAATTATATATCTGATAGAGTGTTAGTATCTAAAATATATAAAGAACTAAAAAAAGTGAATATCAAGAAAATAAATAACAAAATTTAAAAATGGGGAACGGAACTAAAGAGAGAGTACTCAAAAGATGAAATGTAAATGGCTGAGAAACACTTAAAGAAATGTTCATCAACCTGAGTCATCAAGGAAATGAAAGTTAGAGCTACTTTGAGATTTCATCTTACATCAGTCAGAATGGCAAAAAATTTTTTTAAAAAAATGACAGCTCATGCTTGTGAGGATGTAGAGTAAGAGGAACAACTCATCCATCGCTAGTGGGAGTACAAACTTGCATGCCCACTAAGGAAATCAGTGTGGTTGTTCCTCAGGAAGCTGAAAATAGGTCTACTCACAAGATCCAGCTGTATCACCTTTGACATATATCCAAAGGACACTACATCCTGCAACTAATGTTTGTTTATTCATCCATGTTCATTGTTGCTTTATTCATAAGAGCCATGTTTAGATAAAGCCTAGTTGTCTATCAGCTGATGAATGAATAATGAAAATGTGGTATATTTACACAATGGAACATTAGTCAGCTGTTAAGGAAAAATGAAACTATAAAAATTTGCTTGTAAATGGACAGAGTTAGAGCCAAAATATAAATATTGTATGTTTTCTTTAATATGTAAATATTAACTTTTAAAGTCTTTGGTATGGATGCTACCCTCCAAATAACCATAGAGGTTAAGTATCTAGTAAGGAGCTAGTGGAGAGGAGAGGATATCCCATGGAAAGAAAAATAGAATATAATATGGAGATACAAAGGGGAAACTAGAATAGGAGGATTAAATATGGAGGGGATGGAAGAGAAATGTAATGCAGGAATATGGGGAGGGACAGCTAGCACAAAATGTCATTTGAAAAACCATATGGAAACTTAATACTGCAGGAGCTTCTTTAATATATATATATATGGAAGGAATCGTCAAATAATGGGGGAGACAATATTCCAACCAGCAACTTATGCCACCAACCAAAACTTTCAGGATTGGGTTACATCTTTTTGAGTCAGTAAACAGGCTCCCATAGATATCTCCCAAAGATCACAGGTTATTTTCAACAGTATTGGTCACTTTTCACAACCTAATGATAAGGCCCTATTGCTGAAGACAATGCTTACTTATTTTGTGGATCATGGAGAAGTCAAGCTGGTGCCTAACTAGTAGCTTCACACCTACTGACTAATGTTCATGGTGCTGGAAGGTACTCTACAAGCTACCAGAGGAAAAAGGCAATTATCAACTCAGCTACAAACACTCTAACACAGAGACCCACAACTTGACAAATGTGCAGAGAATGAGAGACTTTGGAGCCTCAGTCTTAAATGGGATATCTTCATTAAACTCTACCCATCAAAGCTCAGGGATCTATGCAGAAGTGGGATTAGAAATATTGTAAGAACCAGAGATAATGGATGACTCCAAGGACACAGTATTTTCCAGATGCAGCAGGACTGATGCACATATGAACTCACAGAAACTGACTGCATGCACAAGACCTGTACAGGCTCAAGCCAGACAGGGTCCCAGCACCGAGATGAGGAAGTGGACACAGGATCCCATCCCTTAATCAAGAAGCTATCTGCAACTGATACCTGCTGGCAAAAGAAAAAAAGTAGTTTAGTTTTCTCCAAGGGAGTCTCATTGGGTATATTAACCACATTTCAGGATAGGCCCTGTGCCTTGGAAAACTTGGCCAACACAAAACAAACTCACTGGTATTTTAGTAGAGTTTTTTTTTTTTTTTTTCTGGTCACATTTTGCTTTGTTTGGGCATTTTTTTGTCTTTTTGGTCTTTTGCTTGTATGTTTTGGTTTCCATTTTGTTTTTTGTGTATGTGTGTGTGTGTGTGTGTGTGTGTGTGTGTGTGTGTGTGTGTGTGTGTGT
>CAJQZJ010034344.1:14393-66195 GCA_907164525.1 Lophiomys imhausi
TGTGTGTGTGTGTGTGTGTGTGTGTGTGTGTGTGTGTGTGTGTGTGTTTAGTTTTTTAAAGAGATATAGAAATAAGAACACAAATTTGGTTGGGTAGGGAGGTTGGGTGGTTGAATTGGGGGAGGGGAAATCATTATCAAAATATATTGTATGAAAAACATTTTCCAATAAAAATGTGATTTGCTTAATTTCTACATATCACTTTAAATGTTTATTTATTACCTCAATTTACATCTCCATCAAAGTCCCCTCCTTCCACCCCTCCAGAGCCCACCTTCCCACATTCCCACACTCTCCTCCTTCTCCCACCTATCCTACTCCTCTGCTGTGGGGTGCCCTACAAATCAGCCCCCTTCAGTTCAGCAGCCATATGAGGGCTAAGAGCTTCTCTTTCACTGGGTGCCTACATGGCAGCTCCACTAGGGCAAAGTGTCCCACTAACAAGTAACAAAATCTATGTTCCTGTTCCTTTCAGTCTGTTGGTTGTAGGATAGTTATCTGGTACTATATGGCTAAAATCCAGTTATAAGTGAATAGATACCATGTGCATCATTCTGAGTCTGGGTTAGCTCACTCAGGATGAGCTTTTCTAGTTCCATCCATTTGGCAGAAAATTGCATGATTTCCTTGTTTCTGATGGCTGAGTGGTATTCCATTGTGCAAATGTCCACAGCTTTTTTATCTATTCATTGGTTGAGGCACATCTGGGTTGTTTCCAGTTTCTAGCTATTACAAATAAAGCTGCTATGAACATAGTTGAGGAGATGTCCTTGTGATTTTGGTGAGTAATCTTTTGGATGTATACCTAGGAGTGGTATGGCTGGGTCTTGAGGCAGAGCTATTCCAAGTTTTCTAAGATATCACAGGACTTTTTTCCACAGAGGTTGTACAAGTTTGCACTCCCACCAGCAATGGAGGAGTGTTCCATTTTCCACAACCTCTCCAGAATGTTCTGTCATTTGAGTTTTTTATCTTAGCCATTCTGACAGGTGTGAAATGGAATCTCAGAGTTCTCTTGAGTTGCATTTCTCTGATGATTAAGGATGTTGATCATTTCTTCAAGTGTCTCTCAGCCATTAGAGATTTTGTGAATTCTCAGTTTAGCTCTGTTCCCCATTTTTTGATTGGATTATTTGGTTTCTTGATGTTTAATTTCTTGAGTTCTTTATAAATTTTGTATATTAGCCCTCTGCCAGATGTAGGATTGATAAAGATCTCTTCCCAATCTGTAGGTTGCCGTTTTGTTTTAATGACAGTATCCTTTGCCTTACAGAAGTTTTTCAGTTTCATTAAGTCCAACTTATTGATCATTGGTCTTAGAGCCTGAGGTATTGTCACCTATGCCAATGAGTTCAAGGCTTTTCCCTATTTTCTCTTCTATTAGATTTAATGTGTTGGGCTTTATGCTAAAGTCTTTGATACACTTGGACTTAATTTTGTGCATGGTGATAAATATGGGTCTATTTGCATTCTTTTACATGTTGACAACCACTTAGACCAGCACCATTTGTTGAAGGTGCTGTCCTTTTTCTATTGTACGGTTTTGGCTTCTTTTTCAAAATTAAGTGACCATAGGTGTGTGGGTTTTTATTTCTGGATCTTCAATTTGATTCCACTGATCCACTGGTCTGTTTCTATACCAGTACCATGGTGTTTTTATTACTATTGTTCTCTAGTATAGCTTGAAATTTGGGATGGTGATACCTCCAGATGTATTTTTTTTTCAAAATGTTCAATTTATTAGCATAGAGTAAACCCAGAATTAAAGAAAATATTTCATCATATGATAGTCACATTTTGATTTATTTTTTTATTGAAAAATTTTTATTATGTGAATTTCACACAATGCACCCTGTCCCTCTCAGCTCCCACCTCCCCCTCAGACCCACCCTTCACCCTTGCCATCTCTTCCAGCATAAGAAATAAAATCTCATTATGGAAGCTGCAGTGTGTCCCATAACATTCCCTTTTGTCCACATATTTTGCTTGCAAATGTTCATTAAAATGACTCCTTGTTATGGTACGAGGCCTCTGGTTTCTGCTACTTTGTCAACATTGGGACCTCACTGGAACTCCTCTCAGACATGCTGTAACTGTCCCATGTCATGAAGATCCTGTAGTTTTGCGTTGTGGAACTGGCCTCTTCTTGCACTCCAGCAGTTCATCCATGGGGTAGATGTTGGGGTGGGCCAACTCAAAGCCATGGTTCTGGACCTGCAATCCCCACTTGTAGGGCCAGTTCTACTATGTAAAGGTTCAGGGCCTGCTCTCCTGAGTGCTACAGCATGTGAGGGGCAGGGACAGTTCTCCTGCTCTTGTGACCCCTTCTAGGCCAGATCTCCTGTCAGCCAATGGTGATGAGGGCAAAAGGGAGGGAAGGGGGATCTCTCTCTAGCCAACACCATCACATAGCAGACAGAAGGCAGAGTTGGCTCTCCCAGACTCTCTCTCTCAGGGCTGGCTCACCTACAACCCCAATATCCAGGACCAGCTGTAGCGTGCTACCCAGGAAAGGTGCAGGGACTGTTCTCCAGAATGCTGCAGCATGTGAGGGGCAGGGACAGCTCTCCTTCTCTTATGACCCCATCTGGGCCAGATCTCACCCCAGGGCTGGGTCTCCACAATCTCCACATCCAGAGCCAGGCAGAGTTATTCTAATTTCTGGCTTGTTTCCTATCCTGTGAGCCCATCTAGTGCTTGCCTGATACTGGTCTGGTAGTCATCACAGGCTACCCCAAGGCACCAATGTTGTGTTGGTATCCAGCTTGCTTTTTTCCCCCCAGGATTGTTAGGCTACTATTCATTCAGATGTTCATAGGTAAGAACACTGAATGTAGATATAGCCTCTTTCCTCTCTGTCACCTACTGATACACATGTGACATAGCAGCCACATCTGCAGTGCCTCTAGGGCAGGCTCCAAATGTATTTTTATTGTACAGGATTGATTTAGCTATTCTGGGTTTTTTTTTTTATTCCATATGAAGTTTAGAATTGTTCTTTCAAGGGGTGTAAAAATTGTGTTGTTATTCTGATAGGAATTGCATTGAATTTGTATATTACTTTTGGCAAAAATGGCTATTTTTATTATGTTGATTCTATCGATCCATGAGCATTGTAGATCCTTCAATCTTCTGATGTCTTCTTCAATTTGTTTCTTCATGGACTTGAAGTTCTTGTCATACAAGTCTTTCACTTGCTTGGTTTAGAGTTATCCCCAGGTATTTTAAATTGTTTGTGGCTATTGTGAAGGATGTTGTTTCACTGATTTCTTTCTCAGCCCATTTATCTTTTTTATGAAGAATGGCTACCAATTTTTTTTTGAATTAATTTTCTATCCAGCCACCTTGCTGAAGGTGTTTATCAGCTGTAGGAGTTCTCTGGTGGAATTTCTCGGGTCACTTATGTATTCTATCATATCATCTGCAAATAGAGATACATTGACTTCTTCCTTTCCAATTTGTATCCCCTGGATCTCCTTCAGTTGTCTTATTGCTCTAGCTAGAACTTCAAGTACTATATTGAAGAGATATGGGGAGAATGAGCATCCTTGCCTTGTCCCTGATTTTAGGGGAAAATACTTAATTTGATTGTGCCTACTGGTTTGCTGTATATTGCTTTTATTATTTCTAGGTATGGTCCTTGTATGCCAGCTCTTTGTAGGATTTTAGCATGAAGGAGTGTTGGATTTTGTGAAATGCTTTTTTTCAGCATCTAGTGAGATGATCATGTGGGGTTTTCTTATTTCAACTTCTTTATATGGTGGATTACTTTGATGAATTTTTGTATGCTGAACTACCCCTGCATCCCTGGAATGAAGCCTACTTTATCATGGTGTATGATACTTTTGTTGTGTTCTTGAATTCAGTTTGCAAGTATTTTATTGAGCATTTTTTGCATCTATGTTCATGTGGGAAATTGTTCTGAAATTCTCTTTCTTTGCTGGGTCTTTGTGTGGTGTATCTATGCTCATGAGGGAAATTGTTCTGAAATTCTCTTTCTTTGTTGGTTCTTTGTGTGGTTTAGGTATCACAGGGACTGTGGGCTTGCCTCATAGAATAAGTTTGACAGTGTTCCTTCTGTTTTTATTTTGTAGAAGAGTTTGAAGAGTATTAGTATTAGCTCTTCTTTGAAGGTTTGGTAGAATTCTGTGCTGAAATCATCTGGCCATGGGCTGTTTTGTTTGTTTGGGAGACTTTTAATGACTGCTTCTATTTCCTTAAGGGTTATAGGACTGTTTAATTTGTTTACCTGTTCTTGATTTACCTTGGTAGGTGGAATCTGTCAAGAAAATTGCCCATTTGCCTTAGGTTTTCAAATTTTGTAGAGGACAAGTTTTTGAAGTAAGACCTGAAGATTCTTTGGATTTCTTCCATGTCTGCTGTTATTTCTCTTTTCATTTCTGATTTTGTTTATTTGCATATTTTCCCTCTGCCTTTTAGTTAGTTTGGCTAAGGGTTTGTCTATTTTGTTGATTTTCTCAAAGAACCAACTCTTGGTTTTGTTGATTCTTTTTATTGTTCTTTTTGTTTCTAAGTTGTTGAGTACAGCCCTGAGTTTGATGATTTCCTGCTGTCTGCTCTTCTTGGGAGTGTTTGCTTCTTTTTTTTTTTTCCAGTGCTTCCAGTTCTTCTGTCAAGTTCCTAATATGAGCTGTCACAATTTTCTTTTTGAGGGCATTTAGTGCTATGAACTTTCCTCATAGAACTGCTTTCATTGTGTCCCATAGGTTTCCGTATGCTGTGTCTTTGTTTCCATTGGATTTTAGGAAGTCTTTGATTTCTTTCTTTATTTCTTCCCTGACCCAGTAGTCATTGAGTAAAGAGTTGTTCAATTTTCATGAATGTGTAGGCTTTTTGTTATTTCTGTTGTTGTTGAAGTCCAGCTTTAATCCATGGTGGTCTGATAAGATACAAGTAGTTATTTCAATTTCCTTGTATCAGCTGAGGCTTGCTTTGTGTCTGGCTATGTGGTCAGTTTTGGAGAAGGTCCCATGTGGTGCTGAAAAGAAGGTATATTCTTTTGTGTTTGGGTAAAACATTCTGTAGATATGTTAGATCCATTTGTTTCATGACCTCTGTTAGTCTCATTATTTCTGTCTCAATGACCTGTCCATTGGTGTAAGTGGAGTGTTGAAGTATCCCGCTATTAATGTGTGGGAATTGATGTGTGGTTTAAGCTTTAGAAGAGTTTTTTTTTTTTTTTTAACAAATGTGGGTGCCTTTGTATTTGGAACATAGATATTCAGTATTGAGATATCATCTTGATGAATTTTCCTTTGACTAGTATGTAGTATCTTTCCATAATTTTTGACAAAGAAGCCAAAACGGCACAATGGAAGAAGGACAGCATCTTCAAAAAATGGTGCTAGTCCAACTGGATGTCCATTTGTAAAAGAATGAAGTTAGACCCATACTTATCACCTTGTACAAAACTTAAGTCCAAGTGGATCAAAGGCCTTAACATAAGGCCGGTCACACTAAATCTACTAGAAGAAAAAGTGGGAGAAACCCTCGAACTCATTGACACAGGTGACAACTTCCTGAACAGAACACCAATGGCTCAGGACCTGAGACCAACAATCAATAAATGGGACCTCATGAAACTGAAAAGCTTCTGTAAGGCAAAAGACACTGTCATTCAAACAAAATGGCAACGTACAGACTGGGAGAAAATCTTCACCAACCCCACATCTGACAGAGGGCTAATATCCAAAATCTACAAAGAACTCAAGAAATTAAATGCCAAGAAACCAAATAATCCAATCAAAAAATGGGGGACAGAGCTAAATAGAGAATTCACAAAGGAGGAATCCCTAATGGCCGAGAGACACTTGAAGAAATGCTCAACATCCTTAATCATCAGAGAAATGCAACTCAAGATGACTCTGAGATTCCATCTCATACCTGTCAGAATGGCTAAGATCAAAAGCTCAAATGACAGCACATGCTGGTGAGGGTGTGGAGAAAGGGGAACCCTACTCCATTGCTGGTGGGAGTGCAGGCTTGTGCAACCACTATGGAGGTCAGTACGGCGGTATCTTAGAAAACTTGGAATAGCTCTGCCTCAGGACCCAGCCATACCACTTCTGGGTATACATCCAAATGACTCCTCACGGAATCATAAGGAAATTTCCTCATCTATGTTCATAGCAGCCTTATTTGTAATAGCTAGAAACTGGAAACAATCCAGATGTCCCTCAACTGAAGAATGGGTTAAAAAACTGTGGTACATCTACACTGGTTTTCTTTTAGGTGTCAGAATGCCTGCATGGAAGCTGCGGACTTAGGAAACTGAGGAGGGCCTCTGTTTGGAGGTTGAAGCCACCAGCTGGCATCCTTATAAGATCCAATTTGCCTGCTCTTCCACTGTGGGAAGAAGTGCTCTGACTCCCATGTCTTGCATCTCTGTTCTTCCAGTGTCTATATGTCCAATACAGAGTTCTTTATTGTCCCTGCCTTTGCTGGGCAAGCCCAGATAGGCTTGTGCCTCTCAAACTGCTATTCAGAAGTATTATATCTCTGTGGTGGTCCAGTCAGTCTTCTTGATGATTATAATGTGTCCAAGCTTATTGCTGCCATCTTGCAGAGTCCAAAATATTATTTTTTAAGTTTACAATTTCATTATGTTATAGCCAAAATTGTATTTTTTTCAACATTTTATTTTTATTTTTTCTGAGACAAGGTTTCATTAAGTAGTCCTGTCTTCTCTCAAAGTAATGATCCTCTTGCCTCAGCCTACCATATGCTGGAGATTACAGATGTCATCATACTTGGTTTCAGTCTTTTCAAATTATTATGAATTGTTTTGGGGCCTAAAATGTGGTTTGTTTTAAAAAGTGTCCCTGGCAACATTGAGAATGACATATTCTGCTACTATTGTTGCCTTATTTCACAGGTGTCTAACTGATGTTGCCCAATTTTCATTCCTTTGCCTAGTTGTTTTGGGAATTATTGAAAGTGGAGTATTAAACTGTCCAATAATAACTGTTTTCTTTTGTTTTTTCCTTTTTTTGTTTTTTCAAGACAGGGTTTCTCTGTGTAGCCCTGGCCATTCTGAAACTTACTCTGTAGACCAGGCTGGCCTTGAACTCACAGAGATCCACCTGCCTCTGCCTCCCAAGTGCTGGGATTAAAGGCGTGCGCCACCATGCCTGGCAATAACTATTTTCTTTGTTTCAATTTTTGCTTCCTGTACTTGGGGCTCTGTTGTTAAATGCATGCTTATAATGATATATCATCCTACTAGACTGAGAATCTCTCTCTCTTTGTTTCTAGTAATACCTTGCTTAAAGTTTATTTTGCCTGTATTAAAGTCTATTTTGTCTGTATTGCTGTAGCTGCTCTAGTTTTTTCCTGGGTACTATCTGCTGCTATGTCTTTTCTTGTGTTTTTACTTTCTATCTATAGCTTTCAGTCCATAAGTTTTTAAAAATTAGTGAATTATACAAAATAATGGGTTTTATTATATTTTAATACATGTACATAATGTACTTCAATCATGATCAAGCCCCTCTGTGTCCTCTTTTGTTCCCTCTCACTGATTATTTTCTTTTTAAATAACCCCTCTCCTGGATTCACATCTTCTTAAAATATCCCCACATTTCACCTGTAGTGAGACAGCACAGATCTGCATTTTTAACATCATATTATTATACCACGATGATCCTCCTAGTATCTGTCCATTCCATTTTCCAGTGGATAGACAGCACAGATCTGTATTTTAACCTCGCATTCTTACATTACAATCACACCAGAATGTATTGGTGCATTCTGTTTCCAGTGAATAGACAGTTTTTGGCAAACACTCCTATCCTGTGTTTACTCAGGAGAAAGATAAACTTGAAAATTCAAGATCCTTGTATTTCTCAGAAATACCTGTTAATGCGGCTTTACTAAGTTAATAAACCCAGTATTGTGTATTAGAAGTAAAAATTGTGTCTCTGTTATGAAAATAAGACATATTATTTCCTCCTGTTCTGTCTATTTGCATTCTTCTTCATAGGTCTTATCAGCATAGACTACACCATGCATGTATGCATCCTTGTGTATACACAAGGGTATGCATGTATGTGTGCATGCTTTCTTTCTGCCAAAGAATAAGATCCATGAAACAAGAATGTTACCAGGACTGTTGGAAATAGTGTTTTTTGGTACTGAGTATTTGAAACAGAGAGGTAAATTTGCTAAAAATCAGTTCACTAAAAACCAACACTCTGAAAATCATTTGACAAAAATCTATTATCCAGTGATCAGTAAAATGCTGAATAAGACAATGTTTAATGAATTAATTAAAATATTACCAGTATTTATATTATAGTTAATTGGTTGGTAGTACTAATCCCTAACCCAGCATTATAAATAACCACAAAGCCTTTTAACAAGCCTTAGCCTGGACTGTGCAATCTTAGCCTATGTAAGCTACCTTTTAATTCTACTCCCTCAAATAAAACTCCAATATATACATACATCCTCTTGGGCTGTTTTTCTCCAGGCTATGCTGATGTTCCAGGCCACCTGGAGATAGGATTCTTCTATCTAACCCATGGTGTGTCTTCCTTCTTCTTCCTCCAGGCTTCTGCTTCCTGTCAACCACTTTGCTCCGAAAGCCCGCCAACCTGTGCTCCACCTACCTCTCTGCCCAATCACAAGCCTCAGCATTTTATTAAAGCCAATCAAAGACAATGGTTAGCAAACAAAGTAACAGCATTATGTGGTGTACTTAGGGCCTGGCACAGCAATCAGGCCTCTGGGAGCAGATTAATTAATATTTATAATACATAACATATCACTGCATCAAGACAATATAAACAAAACCTGCCCTAATTGTTCCTAATGTCTCATTTATTTAAAAAATAATATCAAATTAAGACACTCTGTCTAGTTGTCCTATATTAGCTACTGACAACTAAAACTTGTTACAATGTTATGTGGTCACATTTAAAATATAGTATCTTTGAGAATTTCATACATTCATAAAATATATTTTAACCATATTTACTCCCACTCCTCCTCCTAACTCCAGATTCATTCCCCAAACATCATATTCTCTTGTTTTAATAAATAGCCTATTGTTACTCTAATTTGCATGCCCATATGGGCCATGGTTGTGAGCCCACCCACTGGAGTGGGTTGACCTACCAGGGGACATACACTTAACAATAACATATTTGCCCCTTCCCCAGGAGCCATCAACTGCCCTTAGTGCCTCAAATAGAAGGGGGACTTATGAGCCCCCTCTACTAGAATGTTGGCTGGCTTGATCTTGTGCAGGTACTGTGCAGGCAATTACAACTCTTAAGAGCTTGTGAGTGCAATGATTCCATCATGTGCAGACAAAACTATTTCACCCTAATCCTCCCAGACTAACTTGGATTTTAATTTTCTGATTAGCACATGGACAAATTAATTTTAAAAGTTATTAAAAGTTAGAAGAATAAATTGTATTTTGGGCATTATACAACCACAAGAACATATTTGAGAGTTTGGTATAACATTTCATTTGGGGCTTGTATCATTGAATTTCCAAAGAAAAAGCGTACACTCTCTTCACTTCTCATAAGTTAGACCTTTTTAGATGTGGGTCAACATGGATTCATTTTATAAAATCGTCAGGATATCTTAAGATGTCTACTTTTATTTACAATAGTAAATTATACCAATATAGACAATAAAAGGCAGACTCACTTCTGTAGGAAATTGGGTGAGGTCATTAAATGACAAATTAAGGTATATCAATTGATAAGCCACTGGGCTTAAGTCTGGACAGTTCCGAAGAAAGAATCCCTACAGGAAAGTAACAAAAAAAATTAGATATTATTAACGGTAAATTCTCTCTATGTTATACAATGTTTAATTTTCTAATAGTAATACTACAACCTCACCAACAGGACACACTGTCAAAACCTTTCGACCTATTAAGAGAAAAATGACAAACTCTATCTAGTTTTAAATTGTTTTTTTCTGTGTATGTGTGATGGATATATGTATGCACGTGTGAGAGCAGGCAATCATTCCATAGGACATATGTGGTGGTCAAGGACAACCTTGGCCATCAGTCTCTGCCTTCCATCTTTAAGTAAGGTCCATTGGTCCCACATCTCACACAGAAGGCCTAGCTGGTTGTGAGCTTCTGAGGATTCTCTTGCTTCCTCCTAGGATCACATGGTACATACTCATGCTCTCATGCCCAGCTTTATATGGGCTGTAGGGATTAAAATTCACATCCTTAGGCTTGAATGCAGGTGCTTTATCCACTAAGCCATCTCCCCAGCCTGCACAATTTTTATTTTAGGAGACGATGAGCATGTTTTCATTTTTTTTCTATGGTTAATCTGCTTCACTGAACTCCTTCCCTAGTTTCTTTTTCTGATGCACAGAAACAGTCTATGATTTTGTATGTGGATCTTACTGACAGTAATTTTGAAGAACTTATTTATTAGTGACCTTTTTCAGTGATGATTATAATTCTAAAAGCCATAATCCCAAACACTAAAATCCCAAAAGATCACGATAATCCTAAAATATTAACATCCTGTTGAAATCCCGAGACTTAAAATCCTCAAAATTAATTCCCATTGGAGGAAAAAGTAATGCTGCACAATAGAGACAGAAAGTAAAGTTCTCAGTGTGGGGGGTGGGTGGGCGGGTGATATATGTATGTGAATGTTCTATGCTGGAGTGTTGCTAAGTTATTCAATTATTTACCAATTCTGCTTTTTTACACACAGTGCCATGCTCGTTCAAGACACGCCCTTCAGCTGAGAATCAAAAGAACATGACAAGCATTCTGAAACCAGATGCTTTACTGATGACATGTCCCTCCAGGGTGACAGGATGCATTACCTGGTCAACTAGAGCTATTTCTGAGTAGGGATGTGACTGTTGAGGTGATAAAATTAATTCATTTACTAACATGAAAAAAGTGCATACTTCACTCTGGCTGATAGGTGACACCTTTAGGATTCATTAATATTGTCTCTCCCTCTCCTACCCTCTCCCCTTTTCTTAAAACAAAATAAAACAAAAACAAAAAAAAACAAGAAAAACAAATGTATATGTTTTTGAGGCTAAAGAGTTCTGGGAAACTGGAGGTAGCACTCATTTTGGTAGAGTGCTCACTCAGTATACATGAAACCCTAGATTCTGCTCCCAGCACCCTGTAAGTGGACCATGGTGGAACACACTTATGATCCCAGCACCTGGGAGGTGGAGGCATGAGGATCAAAAGTCACCCTCAGCTGCACAGTCAGTTCAGGAGAGCCTGTCTCGAACAAGCAAACAAACAAGCAAATAGTTCTGGGGACAAGTACAACTCTGCTTACCTACCTTGAGGTCGTGTGCAAACTACTTTCTTGCAACCTCCATGTTTGCATCTGGAAAATGAAGACTAAATCGTCTACTTGGCAGAATGCAAGTTATAGGAGGGGTGCAGGCTTAAACCACAGAGTGTGTTTAATTAATAAATGACAACCAGCACTTCTGCAATTCATCTGGTGAGTGTGCAAGTGTTCAAAGCAAACCAGCTTCACACTAGACTTGACACAAAATCTAAAGCTTTTGGTAATTTAGAAACATGAACAATTTCAATCCTACTTCTCAGGCTAAATGATGAAAAAGGAAAAACAGTATTATTTCTCTGGACCTCGGCATCCTTTTAAACTTTACTGATGAACTGAAGACAAACTTGGACAGGCAAGTTTAGAGGTATAATTTGTATGAGTTCCTGGGAAGTGTCTGTTGTAATAAGAAAGGCTCCTTTGATCAAACGGAAAGTAACATATATTGGAAATCTGAAGGTAAAAAATAATTGATAACACCAGAGGGCATTACTATTAGAGAGGTCTAGTGTACCTTAAGGTTAAGTGCATTTCTTCCATATAGATGGCAATTTATTATAGCCAGGGTGGCCATTGCCATTATTGTCTCATAGCGTGTTGCTGCAACAGTCTTAAGGCCTTCCCCTTGTAAGACAGGGGCATCTTCATCTATTTTTCTTGCTCTCATTAAACCTAAAACAAAGCAAAACAGAAAACTTAAGGACTTAAGGTTTTGGTTTTTATGGTTTTTTTGTTTGTTTTGTTTTTTTGAAACAGCATTTCTCTGTGTAGCCATAGCTTTCCTGGAACTCACTCTGTAGACCAAGCTGGCCTTCAACTCACAGAGATTCACCTGCCTCTAATGGCTAAGCAACATGGAGGCTCTCACAAGAATGGGTTACCAAAGGGGTTAAGCTATCCACATCTTCTGGAATCAACTCCCCAGATCCTTCATCTACCTAGTTTAGATTGGTCTGTGTGCCACATGGGGAATCTTGTTGCAAAACTGTCTTTCCAAAATAAAACTGTGCATTCACTTATAGATTCTACCTGGAAACTTAGATTACATCTCTGCCTTTTGGAGCTATACATAAAGATAATTTAACAATTCTCCACTATTAATTAAATGAGCAACTTTTTGGTTGACAAAATTAATAATGGGCATTGTAAAAGGACAGCTCTGATGTCACTTCCCCAGGGTGTCTTCACTTACTTCCTAAGATCACCCTGATATGTGGCTACAATGCTTATGCAAGTTAACTCTTCCTCCAGTGTGTAGATTCCACACAGAGAAGGAAAGAAAGCAAGAAACCACCCAGCAATTAGCCAAGCAGGGATCATCTACATTTAAATTTACTTTATCATAACCCCTGTGGGTATTAACTTGCATCAGATATGGTCTATGCAAGAATATACCAAATTGAAATTAGAAAATACTTTGAAATTCAGTGAAATATATTTTAAATCCATGACTATGTTTGCTATATTACTTGCAGAAACATTTTTTTGAAGCTATGTAGACCAGGCTGGCTTTGAATTCATAGAGATCTGCTTGTCTCTGTCTCTCGAGTACTGGAATTAAATATATGTGCCCTTATGCTCACCTCTATCAGAAACACATTTTTACAGTCTCTACAATTGCTTCAGTAAAAAGAAGTGAAATCTCTTTTTGATATTGAGACATGTCAGCTTCTGACAGCACTCTTCCCCCCCCCCCATTCTACTCCAAGTAGAGGATGAGCATTGAAGAATCTCCATTTGGAGATGGCTGCATTAGTGGCAATCTTGTCGCTGGGCAACAAAAAGTCCTTGCTTCATCTGTAGACAGAATGCTTTCTGAAATGGACAAAACTTGGAAGCAGGTAAGTCGACAGCTTAGCTCTGACAAGACAGGGTAGGTAAGTCCTTCATAATTCCTGCTTTACAATTAATGACTGTCAGAGATACTGGACCAAAAGGCTGAAGATAGATGCTCCAACATTATAGAGAGAAACTGGGGACTGTCCAGGCAGCCAGTTGTCTGTCATTTCTTAGTTTTGGAAGCTGCTTGCTCTGTACTTCCTGTTTATTCAGATATATTTATCCTTCCCAGGTCTCTGATGTGGTTGAAGACTAGATAGTTATAGTCTCACAGTTAAGTTTTAAGTTGTTCAGGAATTAAAAGGATGTCCTAGGTCTAAGAAGATTTTTTTTAAGTTGGCAATGCAAGTTAGGATGGAAACCGGGTTAGTTATAGAACTTTAAACTCATGAAGATAGACAGATAATAGAATATTAATATCAGTTGACAAATATGTATGGACTGGACATTGGGAATGTACATTATACCTTACAATTTTCATAATTGTTGCTTAATTGTTTTATTGCTTTGTATTGTATTTACTGTTATAAGAAAAAGAGTCTTTTATTGAACTAAAATGGGGAGATGGTGGGGGGAGATACATCTTAAAAAAAAACAACAAAAAAAGAAGTGAAACCTCCAGAAGAACCATAACAAAAGTGTTCCGTTTTTAATTCCTTATACAGACTGTACTCACTCCAAATCCATTAAAGTAAAATGTAATCACAAACTTCCGAAATGTGTACAATACAATGTGGTGAAATCTGGTCATTGGAGGAGGGATAGAGTGAGGAGAACAGGAGAGTGAGTTAAGATATAAGGTAGTAGCTTGTTCCCTGCTCAGCCACCCTCTAACCCATAAGCTTCCCTAGGTTTGGGGTCTGGAGCCATTTGCTTCATACCTGCATTGGTAACTTTCCAATGCCTTTAGCAGCTGTTTTATGCACATTTTTGGAGGTTTAACTGCTGGTTTTTTTGGCAAGAACGTTAAGTAAACAGAAGTTACTCAATCTGGTAGATAACTCTAATATTGTTTCTGCTACTTTTCATTCATTTTGTTTTTGTTTGCTTGATGATGATTAATTGTCACATACTGTGTCCATCAGATTGTAGGTAGAGATAAATGTGAGATATAAAATAGGATAACATTTTAGACAGTGTTTATAGCACAGCCTGGCATGGAGCTCACTATGTAGCCCAGGCTGGCCTTGAGCTTTCAATCTCCATGCCTCTCCTAAGCAATGGGATCAGCGGTAGCTGCCACCATCTTTGGCAGCAGAATAATGTGATCTTTCCCTAAAGATGGTTCTCATTTGTTTCTGCTAGATGTCTAAAGTCCAGGTACTTAGAATGGGACCTGGCATTTGATAAGAGTTGACACTTGTACGTGCATGTCTATAAGCCCTATGTAGATTAAGAACACATCAGTTTTTATATTCTCAACATCAGTACAATATCTGGCCCATGGTAAATGTGTAAAAATGACTGCTGAATAAGAAGTAACTGCTTATGGGACTGGAAATGAGGTAGGACAGATGTGTGCTTTACACACTTACACAAACAAAATCATAAACACTTGTCGTGAGAGAGAATAACCTTATAATTTCTCCAAGAATGATATAAACCCAGCACTTACTTTCACTTGACTTGAGGACTTCTACCTTTTCACTCTCTGCAGAACTTTCTAAATAAAGATGGGGGAAAAAAGACCCATCAGTTTTTATATTCTCAACATCAGTACAACATCTGGCCCATCATCAATATGTAAGAAATAACTGCTGAATAAGATGTAACTGTTTAAGAGACTGGAAATGAGGTAGGACAGATGTGTGCTCTACACATTTTCACAAACACTTGTCATGAGAGAGAATAATCTTATTTCTCCAAGAATGATATAAACCCAGCACTTACTTTCACTTGGCTTGGGGACTTCTACCTTTCCACTCTCTGCAGCACTTTCTAAATAAAGATGGGGGGATAAAAGAACCTTTGAGAGTGATTTCATTATATTTATTCATCATTTAATGGACTGGGAATGCACTAGTCAGTACTTCCTGTCTCCTTCAGGAATCCTCTAAGCCACCTTCTACATAGCTGTTTATTCTCACTTGATGACATTAGGCCCCACCTCAGGCACTAAAAGGCACCTTCACACTGATCGCTTTCTAGGCTTTCCAAACTTCCTGATCAGCTTCCAGCAGTACTATCTAGATACAGTAGCCAGGTTGGCATGGGTACCTCTCTGAGATCAGGAGTGCCTTTGTTGATACTTGTCATACCCAGGCTCAGGTACTAAGTGTCAATTTAAAAAGTGGTTCTTTCTTTCCACCCTGAAAGCCCAAAGGGAGCCACCCATCTCCTTGCATTCCTTCTATCCCCTGTTCTCATTAACCCCACTACTGAAGCCCATAGCTCAGTTTCGTTTACCTATCATCATCTGTCTCAGAGGTTTTCTTGGTAAAAGAGGCGGTGGCAGAGACTGGAGTTCTGGGAAAGTAGCAAGATTCAGTGCCATTTTATTTAGGGACGCAGCGTGGCGAGTTGGTCGGTCGGACCACTGCGGTCGTTTGGACCACCTTGGTTCTGGTACTACAGATGAAGTACTCGGTATAGGGCTGAGAAGCGCTTTGCTCCCCTCTCTCAGAAGAGGGAGCTCCTGAGTATAGTCTGGAGTCTTTGGAGAAGGGCGAGGCTCAACACTTGTCTTAAGCCTAGAAGTTATATGCCTAGAGTAAGATGAGGGTAAAGGTTTTAAAAACTGGCCGGAAATAATTAAAGCGTTGCCAAATGGCTTATTGGTGAAAAGCTCATTTATTTTGTCTTTGTTTTTCTTGAGCCTTTTGGCTCTTCTTATTTGGTATAGCTTTTTCCTATAAACTCGAGAAGATGCTGACAGACAACTTGGAATAAACATGGAGCCAGTAGCACTGTTTGGAATCTTCCCGTGGACAGGCTGAGCACTGAGCGGACGTGGTAAAAAGTTAACCACTCTTTCACATATCTTATATTCATGATCAAGAGAGATGCTTTGAATACTGATAGGTCCTGGTGATTGATCGCTTTTCACTAAAACACCTGCATCACTTTTCACTAAAGCAGTTCTTTGGCGAGAGACCTTTATAGGGAACTGCTCTGTTTCATTAGTGGAAACTAAACAGGAGAAAAAGGGAAAGGGGGAAAATTAGCCTATATTTATCAAGTTGTCCAAACAAAGCTGCTAAAAACTAAACATTTGTTTTTGATTTCTCACTCACCTTCTAAAAACAGACCTGTTTAGCTACAAAGTCTTCTGTCAGGCAGATGGGGATACACTTTGAACAACCAACTGAGAAGTAAAACAGTTAAATGACTTGCAAAAGATAGAGAACAACTCTTGGAAGAACACAAGCCGTGGGGAAAGGTACAAGACATCAAGAGATATTTGAGGCAGTTGTCATTAAAACTCTGGCATTATAAATGTAAAAGTGATTGTTGATAAAATGGCTCTTTCGTCATTAGCGTTCCCCATCTGATTTTTTTTGTAAAGACCAACATTTCTTTTTAATGCCAAATAAAAATATAAAAACAGTCCTTCAGACATAGGGACATGCTGATATTGACTAGAAGGTACCACATGTTTATCTCTCCACTCTTTTCTCTCTTAGGTCCAGAAATCCATTGAGCCAGTATTCTTGGCTACCTCACTCCATCATATGTATCTCTACTCTCCCATGGGACAGAATGCTAAGAGTCATCTTTCTGCTGTCTTAACTGGTTCGATAAATGGTGATGACTGTTACATCACAGCGAGGGAATGCACTCATTATGGCAGAACTCAGTGGGAAGGTACCCACGTGCTCTATCCAGTATCCCAATCCTCATTCCCTATAAGTGAGAACAGTGAGAACGGAGGTGGGTTGCGGATAGCGCTGTTGCCATACATCAGTCAGTCTTGTTTCCTTAATGTCCTCTCCTTTTGGTAGCTGGAGAGGTGGCTTGAAATGAAATTTCCCGTTTCAAACCATCTGAAGGGGACTTGCAGAGAGCCATATATGCAGGGGTGTGTGCTGAAAGGGGGGAACCGACATCTTCCTAACACCTAAGTACCCTCTCTGCTGATAGAGAATGGCAAAAATGTACCAGCATCCTTAACTGTATCCTTTCACCATGATCTTGGTTTTTATAACGTATTATATTCCTACTTTTGCAGTACTTTCCTCTGCTCTCAAAAACCATATAGTCTCCTCTTTAACTCACTTTCAGTCAAGGTATGGTTCAAGCCTTGTTCCTACCCCAGCACCTTCTTGTATCTGCTCACTACATCTGTCTGTACCATTGCCTGGACACATAGTGCACCCAGTGCTGATTTGTCCTGTCTCTTCACATTTTCATTTTGTGTGAAGCTCATTTTTAGTGGGCAATTGAAAGGTGATGGAAAGCAGAAACAAGGTCATTAGTTCTGTATGATGAACAGTATGTTCCAATTTTGGTTACTTAAAGGTTTTTATTCACCATTTTAGTATTTTATAAATTATGTTAAATATTTTATATTAAGTCATATATAATGTTTACATTTTATATATTACATATAAATTATGTTATGTATATAATATAAATTGAGCCACTGTATTTGTCCATTCATTGAGCAAATATCTCAAATACCCACTATGAACAAAGTACTTTGGATTGATATTAGTTAAGGTCATGGACTCTCCAAGATGCTGAGAGCAGAGGAAAATACTGGAAAAGTAGGAATATAACAACGTTAGAAAAACCACAACATGGTCATGGCAATGTTGAGAAATTCTGCACTAGAATATGGAGTTAAACCAAAAGACAAATAGAAAAACTCCAACACAGAAAGCAGTAATGAGTTATCAATCTGCATGACCACAGGTGTTACGTACAGAACAGGTCGCAAATATAGAAACACAGGACATCACAGAAACATAGAAAGGATAATGTAGAAATGAAACAACAACAGTTGTGTTAGATTTAGAGGTAATGGATATGTTACTTTTCACATCTTGAGCGGCAAAGATCAAAATATAATAAATTTAACATTACAAATAGAACTCACAATATAAAAGTTGGCATCAAAATAATACAATCAATAAAACCAAGTGGTAGAGGAGATTCAGAAGGGAAAGACAAAGAAATATCATTGTTTTTTGTAAACGTAATAGTTAATAGAGAAATATACAGAAATGCGGGAGCGATAAGATTATATGAAGTTATATTATAAAAGTGACTCATCTTTAAAAAATTTTTGAAAAATGCATATGGGTGTTTTGCCTGCATGACATCCATGCCTTCTGCCTGCAGAGACCAGAAGAGAGCATCAGATCCCCTGGAACTGTGAGCCACCAAGTGGCTGCTAGAAATTGAACCCTGGTCCTCTAGGAAGAGCAGCCAGTACTTAACCACTGAACCATGTCTTCAGCCCCTGAACTGGCTCATTTTTATAGTACTTAACACAGATGATTTTTACACTTACTTGTGATTTGTGTCTCTATTCCGCCTGACAGAAACTAATGTAAGGCAATGAACAAGGTCTGGTTTTGACAGTTATTGTATCACCCATTCCTAGCACTGTGCTAGGAATAATTATTAATTCATTATTTGTGAAGACTTAGCAAATGTCCAATTACCCTACACTGAAATCCTAGGGAAAATACAAGGTTTGGTTTCTTTAAGATTCTGTTCTCAAAATTTTCATCCCAACAAATCAACACATAATCTTGTGGTTATATGTTCTGCATTTAAGGACATGTTATTTAAGTATACAGCAAACCTTTATTAACATCTAGAATATATTATTGATTTGTTAACACAGGCCTCACTGCCAAGAACACTACACATATCAAGGAGGTTCATCTGACATGTGTTCTCTGCTAAGCACATCGCAGTCTTCTTTTGCTTAGACTGAGCTTCAGAACTATACTTACAGAAATCACAAACCAAAAAGAGAAAAAAAAAAAGGCACAAAATTTCAAGAAACAGAATTAAGTAGACCAGGAAACGAATACTTGTTTTATTATGGGAGCTGAAACAGGAAGGCAGAGGATTTCCTTCCTGTACCATCCAGCTGTGTGGGCGCATGTGTGTTGGGGAACTTGTATTTTCATTTGTCTCAACACACATTCCCATGAATAAAAGAACTATTGATTTGGGGATTTCAAGTACATTTTAGCAGTAAGTAAACTCACACTTAACAAATCCACAAATGAGGATCATTCAGTGATGGATTGACCATTTGTAGTTGTTACTTTACAATAAACATTTTATGTTATGGCTATTAATAATTGTCTTTACTGTGATTGTGAAAGCAAGAAATTTCTAGGGAAAAAACACACCAAGGTTAGTAAACATAACTGTACATACCTGCATGAACTATCTTCTTACATACAGTAAACTTAGGGAGCTTTGGAGGTAAGGGTCTTCGAAGAAGTAGTGGGTGATGCTGTGTTTTTACTGAATGATAATTGGCCTTTTTCATAACTGTTGGTTGAGAACTGAAGTTTCTGAGAATAAATTGTTACTGAAAAGAAGTGAAAATATCTTAGAAAATATCCTGACAGAAACCATTCTGTGCTGGTATTATACTGAGTTCAAGCAGAAGAGCTTTCTAAGAAAAAAAGGGGGGGGGTATAAAAATCATTTAAAACCTATTTTTGAAGCATTTTAAAAATTACATATATTTTAATACAGGCTTAAGCATGAGGTTTAAGAGGGGCAGAGGGACGTTCACAAAGTTCAACATTTTCTTTCTGTACTATATATTAAAACTATGGCCTCACTCATGCTAGGCAATGCCTTTAACACTGAAACACCTCCCCCAAACTTATTTAAAATTAGAAGTTGGGAATACACTTGTAAGGCCAACACTTGAAAGTCTGAGACAGGAGGATTAGCCTGGGCTACACGGGGAGGGGGAGTTTCTTTTTATAAATATTTAAATAAAAACATATAAATATTTAGAATAAAAACAAATTCTATTATTAACTGGAACCATATTAAAATTTCCCGTGAGGGTACAAAATTCAACCAGACAATGCTATTTTCAGTCAGTAAATGGTGACCCACCACCACGTAGACAAGACATTTAATTCACTACCTCCCAAATATTAGCAGTTTAGACTTAGAAGGAATTTTGGTCAAAAAAAAATGTGAAAAATCCTTCTAGTGTAAAAGCTTCTGAAATCCCACAATATCTAATCATCCTCAAACTGTTTTCTTGTATGACAATGCCTTAATTTTAACTTTCAGGCGACATAATTTGTTCATAATTATACAACCCCCAAAATAAGACAGGTTTTAATACAAGGAGATAGATGTTCCAGGATGGCGGGGAACCCCCAGCTAATAAGGAAATAACGATATAAGATGAATTCCCTCCCCATCCTCCACAAAATGGGTCTTTGTTTTCAGGGCAACCTCAAAAGTGCCTGGCACTGTGCTGCTCCGCGGAGCGCCTGGCAGGGAACCCTGGAGCGGCGCAGAGGAGCGGTTTACCCGCGAAAGGTAACTGCAGGCAGGCGCTCGCTCCAGCTTTTGCGGGTTGGCAGCGCGTGCCCGCCTAGGCAAGTTTCCTCCCCTAGTTCGCTAGTTGGTAAGGAGAATCCCCAAGAGGCAGGCTCCTCCGGACCCGGCCATCTACCAAATCGACCAGCTTTCCCACGTCCATCTCCTCTGTCCCTGAGTCCTGACTGCCAGTGACTGTCTAGCAAGGTCTCCAGTTAGGTCTCGATGTTTCTGAAGGAGGCAGCTTCATTTGTTGCATCCCTGGCCCTACCCCAGCAGGGTATGACGCCCATAACGGGGGCACCAACAAGGGGCACCCCCATTAGCCGGGTAGGAAGCGCAGGCGCACGAAGGCTGGTCGCGCCAGGAACGAGGGGAGGGGCTCACGGGCCACGCCCACCAACCCGCCCACTTGGTCCACCCACTGACTCCGCCGCCCCAGGCCAGTGTCCTCTCTTTTCTGCTGCGGGCAGCGCAGGATGCCTTGAGGCTGAAGCGGTGGAGCCCTGAGGAGCGGCTCCACGTGCAGCTGTACGGAAGGCTGTGGTGACAATCGTTATTATTATTCTTACTCTTAAAAACACTGGCCACTATTATCTACTTACTTTTCTCCATGGCATGACACGGGAGTCTGGAGCCTGGGCTGGCATTTTCTAAAAACGCTACACTTTTGGGCGGCTGGCCACCTTTCCTCATTTTGCAGTAAAGCCCTTATCTCCAATGCGCACTTTCTGTTTTCCTCCTTGTCTCTTGGGTGCAATCCGTTTTGTCTTTCTATGCCTTTAAAGTTCCTGGTGGAAGTGGAATTGTGTGGGAATGGGAGCTTTAGGCAGTAGTTCCTGAGTGCTTTAAAAGGATACCCAAGTCTCACTGTCACAGTGGTTGGCTGTGTTTATCAAGCTGTTGCTCTTTGTCGTGCTGTCAGTGAATCTGTTCGGTGGTAGATATATCATACGTTTTTGCCTGTATGTGCTTGCTTCTGTGGAGATTTGAGAATGAAAACTGGAAAGAACCTATTACAGTCATGGGGAAATCCAACTGAGAATTAGAGTAAGGGACACTTCCTTCCAGGCGTCTTCCTTACATGTTTTCTCTTCTTAAGTAAGGGTGTGGGAATTTTAATAGAACGGTGGGAAATCAGAGACTTCCAGATGCATTTACTAACCAAGTCTTCCCTTTTCTCCTTAGTAGCAAGCACATATTTTGAAACAATGGAAAAGTTTAATTAAAAAAAAAAAGAGTCTGGTAATACTGTACAAATTGTTGTCCTTTAGGGTGTTAGTATGTGGTTTTGTCATGTAGGTTACTTTGTTCTAAATTAGGCACCCTTTCCAAGCCATGGATTTTATTCCACTTTTGCCCGTGTCTGCATTAGATTGATTAGTTTCCCAGAAGGACAAGAAAAAGACCAAAAGGCAAATCTGGTGGACAAGTTTGTCTCAAGTAATATATATTGTTCATATTTTGTAAACGTCAGAAATGTTTTTATTCTTAAGGATAAAGATGTATGGGCCCATCTCTGAAGTGGGTTCTGTATTCTTAAAAGCTGAGACCTATTGGAATTCAGTTTCACTGACTGATGCTCTGCTTTGAAAATGTATGCTTAATTTTGCATAGTCAAAATCAAGGCAAGTACATTTGTTAATAAAAAAAAATGCTTTGTCATGCCTTGCAGATTTCTTCTGGCACATACCAGGCTAGAACCTAGGGCAATTTAATATGTAACCTCCACAACTGAAAATATATTGTCTCCTGTAACTATTACTACTATTTAATGCCAACTATTTAGGCAATTAAGATAGTAATGAAAATTAAATTCCTGGTTTGATATGCCTTCTATGCCTGTGTCAGCTATTCTACCATATCTTACATGTCTTTCCATGGAAATGATATAAATACAGGGTAGATTTTTGAAAGCCCACAATTCATTCAGTTTGAGTTACTTTAGTATTTCTTGCATTAGATTTGATATTTTTGAAAATACAGATACCTCACCTTTCCTCCCCTCCTCTGCCTTCCTCCTCCTCTTCTTCTTCCTTCTTCTTCTTCTTCTTCTTCTTCTTCTTCTTCTTCTTCTTCTTCTTCTTCTTCTTCTTCTTCTTCAATTACTGCTAGTCTCTCAGAAATGAGGGTGCTCACTCTTTGGTTTTTAATGTTCTGCTTCACCTGATGTCCAGTTCTGTTGACCAGTTTCCTTGTCCACTTGGATTTGCCATTTGGCAGAACTGTTGCTTTTCAGAGCAAACTGCAGTGCTTCCGCTGTTAGCAGATTTTGTGGAGGGGGCTAAGTTCATGGTGAACACCAAGGTTACAGGCATCCTGCATCATTGTGATGTTGCTGTTGTTGCTAAAATGTGATAAACGTATTATGTAAAACAGAGACTTGAGCATCTCATGGATACTGCTACTGATTGTCCTAAGGACAGAGACTGTGCAGAAAACCTCAGATTTACCATTAGTAAAAGGATGACCCTGTTGGATGAAATAAAATATGTGCTAGAGATATTCGTTGTTTTGCACAGGCCTTTCTATGATTGATTGATCGATCAATTTTCCTTTCAAACAGGACAGAAGTTTGCTAAATACTTTGGCCAGTATAGATCTAAGCTGACATCTTATTGTGTGAAAATAACTGGAAATACTTGTGTTCCTTTGCTTGGGTTATTTTTAGAGGTTCCTTTAAAGAATTAATAGTTGTCTTTGAGTGTATTTTGATTCTGTTTTGAGTCCTCAGGACACTGAAATGGTCTTGAGAAAGAGCTTTTGCTCTAGGCCTGAATTTACAGCTGTTGAGATTAACTGTGCAGAATGTTTTTAGCCTCTACCAGGCACCACTGTGTGACTTTAAAGACATACATTCATGTTAAGTGCCCTCATGGTTTAGTAGAGAATGGGTGTATAGTTTCTCAGATGTGAATAAAGCCTTTTGGTGGGGCGGTTGCTAGTGGTTGCTCTTCTTTTCCCTCCTGTCTCAGTAAAAAGACCATAGCTTCACTTCTGTTCTTCACTATTTGGGGCCACTTCGTTTCCTTTTCTCTCTCAAGATGGACGTAATTTCCTTTCCTTTGTTTGAGTTAGAGATCCTGAGATTCAAACCAAAGGAAAAACATTGCCAACAAGGAAATGCCAAGGGATCTACAAAGTGGCATTAAGAAACAGCTCAAATGTATGAAAGAACAATTGTCCATAACATTGTGTTTATGAATTCAGCCATTTGTTCTGGAATGATCCATAGGGGTGCCTTCTCTGCACACATCACTTGGCTAGGCACTAAACCTTAACTTGATTACTTATTACTTTGAGGTTTCATAATTTCAACTACATAAATGAAACTTCAGATTATCCCCAAAGCTTTCCTTATCTATAACTACTTGAACCAATCTTTCTTCCTTTCTCTTCTCATCTAGTTTTGTCTTATGTTGTTTGGGTAGAGTAGTGCTGCTTACTCAAACTTTTCCAAAACTCAGGAAGAGTTTGCATTTCTTATCCACCATGCCTGTTTTTCACTGTAGACTATATAGTCTTCAAATAGTCGTAGTCACAAATGTTTGTGCTAAAAGAAGTTGAATAATACTCTTTTACTTACTGTCATGTTGACTTTGTAATGAAAGACCACTGTCCTGCATAGGCTGAGTTGTGACATGTCTTGTCTTTAAGTGTGGACCAGACTCATAACTCACTACATGGAAGGCTGCTGTGCAATATCTCCTGGTTGAGAATTCTAGTATGTACATCATATCTAATCAAAGGCAGTGTAGCATAACTCTGCTTTTTTTGGGTTCAAATCCTCCTGCTGCCACTCGTTAGCTTAGCTTTCAGGCTCATTGCCTAGTAGCATCTCCAAGCCCCTGAAGTTGCCTTACCTGCAAAACTGAGGGACTTTGGAGAATTGAAACATTCTTATGCACCTGTAAGGTGTGTGAACTTCATCACTTCCACTGAGCAAGTACCTCTGGCATTTAGAAATGTTTTGTAATGGCTTCATTATAGTGTCAATAGCAGCTTATCCTCTTAAACAGCACTAAAAAAATTTGCATTTCTAATCCACCATTTTCCTTATTCTCACTGTCTGATTGGGCATATGCTTTATTTGTAAGTGTATAAAGGTTACAGATTATGTAAGGGGATGATAGTGCTGGGTTAGGATTAGTTGAGAAGAGGTTGCGTGGACATGCAATTACATGATATTCTGGGTTGAGGACCTTCAAGTCTTTTGCTTCAGCTGGACAACAACAGCTGTAGCCTCTCTCTCGTGGCTGTGCAGTTTACAGGGATGTCACAATTCTGCTGAATTTCCACTTCTATAAAGCAGTCATGTCAGAAATTTTCATCGGAACTGACATTAATGGTTGTTCCAGGGCACTGCTTCTCTGCCTGCCTCGTGTGACAAACTTCCTCACTGATACAAGCAGGCTCTTTCCTTTCCCCTGCCAGTCGTTCCAGGTGAGGTAATTTCTAGCAAAGGAAGAGGCATGGTGTCCAGGAGCTTGGGAAAGGAGTTGGAGGTTTTGTTCTTCCTTTCCCTTTGCTTCTAAGCAAAGCAGCTGTACTTCTGAATTTAACACATTGGGCTCTGCCACAAACTTGCTTTCAACAGTGGATTCTATGGGAGTACAGATTTGCTTACAATCCACCAAACTACATTACCTGTGCCTGGAGACTTAGTCCTTGCCCCTATTTTGCACTGGAGTCATGGAAACCTTGCCTGGCCACTGCTGAAGGGGTACCTCCCTCACGTTCTAGAACTCTACACACACCATCTCTTTTCAACCTAACCGGAATCAGATCGTAATGGAATAGCTGTAAGGTACCAGTACTCGCAACAGGTGCAGAAAGACAAAATGGCCTTTTTTTTTACTCAGCCCCGAGTCCATACTCAGACTCAATGAATTAAAGAGATCACTTCCAGAGGATTTGTAATGGGGTGTATCACTTTATGCAGGTGCTACTGGGAAGAAGAAAAGCCTCCGTCGGGGTGTCTGCGGTGCATGTGTGTGAGGAGCTTGATGGCTTCTTTATACTAAAAATGTATAAAGAATTAAAAAGCAGTAATAGGGGCACTGATGACCCTGGCATTTGGAAAGGACCAAGGGCTGTATACTGAAGCAATGGAAAGTAGCACCAGGGGGTTAACATCCATCTTGGCTCCGTTACTAGAAATTATTTAGTTAGGGACAAGAAGGACCGGTTTTGCTAATCTTGTACTACGAGCTGTTGTGATCTTAAAGCCATCCCTGAGGATGAGATTTGGCCCAGAGTGTTCCTCAGAATGTGTGTTTCCCTTATTTATGTCTATTTCTACAGGGAAAGAGTTCTCCAGGAGAGGTATTAGCCTGATGGGGCTTTGAAAGCTTCAAGAGCTCCCTAAGGTGGAGGCTGGGATTTGAAAACCATAGTTCATAGGCTGTGGCTAAAGGAATAAGGAAACGTGAAGGAGTAAGGAAATGGCTGCAGAGGAAATGGACAGGAGGCCCCATCTCCTGTATGAATGCTAGACTTCTCTCCAGTGACCTCCACCCTGCAGGAACAAGTGTGCAAAGATCAACAGACACTTTGATCCCGGGTACCTTGGTTATGTCTCAGTGGTAGGAGGGGAGGGGTTTTGTTGAGGACAGGATGAAGCAAGGGACGTTGGTTCTCTCTAGGGAGGTCACATTAACTTAGCCAGATACGGGCTTGACCTTGCCTTGCGAAACAGGGGAAATGAAATGGATGGTTGTTCACTTTGAACAGAGGGTGTGTTTCTTACAAACACACTTCTGAAATTTCCATGAGAAAAGACAGTGACAGCGTGACTCCCTTCTGTCTCCACAGAAAGGTGTGGGAGAGTAAGTGAGAACTGTCATCTGTGTTGTCCGTCTAGAGCCAAACAGCTGCAGTTGCTTAACCTCAATGACCCCATTTCCTTGCCTCAGAGATTTGCCCTATTCATGTTTTCTGATTCTTTCCATAATCTATCTATACCCAAACAATTATTACTCAATTACTCACAGTGTAGATGAGTGATGACTGGATTTGCTGGATATTTCACACTTCCCAGTGTTGGGATACAAGCGCCTTTATTTCTATTCAACTTTCAAGGACTCTACTGAGTGATTTTATTTATTAAATGGCATTTATTGAGCTTTGATGGATGGAAGTATTCACATCGGGCATTGACATGATTTAGTGGCATAGTCGGTTTTTATTTTGTAGATTTTTGATCAGGCCCTTCTCCAACTTTCTTAATTTTAATTACCAATTAATTTTGCTTGTTCAAAAAAAAAATCTTGAAAGTGTAAAAAGTAAAGGTTTTCCTTTCCTTCTCCTCCTCCTCCTTCTTCTCCCCAATCCTCAATGTTTGATATAAAACATTGCAGATAATATATATATGTATGTATATGCACACTACAAATATGTGTGTATATACACACACATCACATATCTGATTATAATAAGATCATCATTTTTGTCCATTCAAGTATTTCTCTTGAAATTATCTCAGACATCTTTTTTTTTAATAATTTATTTTTTATTTTTTCAAGTTACATCTCAATCACAATCCCCTACTCCCCCCTCCAGTCCCACCCTTCCACCCTCCTCCCCCTCAGCCCCCCCATCCTCTTCCCTTCTTTTTTTTTTTTTCTTTTTTTTTTTTAGTTTAAGGTATTTATTTTTCCCCCCCAACAGCTCTCCCTTTCAGTCCAAATAATGGTTCTTTTTCTTATAACTATAAATACAATACAAAACAACAGAAATAAATAGGCCACGATTATAAGAGTTATATGGCTTAGCATACATTCCCAATGTCCAGTCCATATGTATTTGGCACCTGACTTTAACATTCTACTATCTAACCATCTCCATGAGTTTAAAGTTCTATATGTAACTCAGCTTTCATACTAACTTGCCTCATAATTTTAAAAATATCTTCTTAGATCCAGAACACCCTCTTGATTCCTAAACAACTCAAAATTTAACTCTGAGACTCTAGCTATCTATTCTTCAACCACCTCAGAGACCTGAGAGGGATAAATATATCTGATTATATAGGAAGTGCAGGAATTATGAAGGACTTACCTACCCTGTCTTGGCAGAGCTAGGCTGTCGACTTACCTGCTTCCAAGTTTTGTCCTTTTTGGACAGAAGTCTGTCTACAGTTGAAGCAAGTGGTTTTTCTTGTCAAGAGAATGGCTTACCACCAATTTAATCATCTCCCACTGGAGATTCTTCGATGCTCATCTTCTACTTGGAGTAATATAGGGGGTGCTGTCAGGAGCTGACATGTCTCGATATCAAAAAATCTTAAGTTAAGAAAACATCTTTGAATGCCATATTCTGCAGATCTCTTGAGGTTTTTGAAGATGGCCTATCTATCTCTTATATTTAGATAAGCAAATATTGCTTGTCTCTTAGCAACTTGTTTTCAGAGTAGCTTAGAAAATAACTGTGATAGACTGTCATAGTAACTCACAAAATGACACGTTTTCATGACTATTAGTTTCCGTTTCTTAATTATCCTAAACAGTTTATGTCGGTATCTCAGACATCTTATGGAGCAGTAAGTAGAACTCATCCTACGCTTTCAGTACCAGCTTTGATTTTATAGACATAGTGCCTTGATTCTCAGTCTGGTGAGGTATTATTCATGAAATGCTGAGCTAGGAATTATGGGATTTACACATAGAAAAAATGTTATGCAGCTGGAGGGATGACTCAGTGGTTCAGAGTGGTTAAGAGCAGTCAAGGCTGCTCTTCCAAAGGACCTGGTTTCAAATCCCACCACCCACATGGCAGTTCACAGCTGTCTGTAATTGTCAGACGTGGTGGTGCACGCCTTTAATCCCAACACTCAGGAGGCAGAGGCAGGCAGATCTCTGTAAATTCAAGACTAGCCTTGTTTACAAAGTGAGTCCAGGAAAGCCAGGGATACACAGAGAAGCACTGTCTAGAAAAACAACAACAACAAAAAAATGTTTGCAGACTCAAGAAGCAAAATTTCATATAATCCTTTCATATAGAAATAGCTGTTGATCTTTTTAAGTAATATATACATACATACATACATACATACATACACATATATTTATACTAAATGGTATTTACAAGAAACAAATATAATGCATTTCATATACAAGTGTGTGCACATAAATATTTTCATTTTTAATATACTGTTAAAATTCTGTAACCTATGATTCTTCTAAAAATATAGTTTTCCCAAGTAGCATACAGATTTTAAAGCTTTTTTGATAAAATATTCCATATTTATGCTCCCCCAAAATCTCACTTGAACCTCATACTAGGTGTGAGTAGGGGCAAGTAGTCACTTTGCTTTACTCTAACTCACTGGTTCTCAACCTTCCTAATGTTGCCACCTTTTAATACAGTTCCTCACGCTGTGGTGATCCCCCACCACAAAATTATTTTCATTGCTACTTCATAACTGTAATTTTGCTATTGTTATGAATTGTAGTATAAATATCTGCATTTTCCAATGGCCTTAGATGACCCCTGTGAAAGGGTCATTTGGTCCCCAAAACCTGTGGGTTGAGACCCACAGGCTGAGAACCAATGCTTTAACTGATGTTGGGCATAAACCAAAATTTTAATTTTCATTACTCTGATATGAATAAGCCTGAAAATGTGCTTCTGTCTTCCACTCCAACAGAGGACTTACGGTGCGATGCATCCCCACCCAGCCACTGTATGTTCTGTTTTCTAAGCACACATCTGCTAGCACTTCTCAATGCTGAATTCACTTGTTAGAGCCTTTGGGAGACCAAGGCTGGTGTAATAGAAACAGAGGATGCATTTTCTTCTCCCACACCATGAGAAAACTAGTTGTGATATTCCTTCCGTCAGTGTCAAAACACTCTGCCATGCAAGCAGACTTTCCCGGGTGCACGGTAGTTCACGGTTGATAAGACACTTGCTGAAGCCTTGAATAGGGAGAATGTGAGAAGCCTGAGAACGTGCTCTCTTCTTCCCCTCCACGAGATATTAGAGTGTGACCCATTTTATACCCAGCATCAACACATTGTGTTTCATAAGCACACTTTTCTCGTGCTTATTAACACTGTATTTACTGTGTGACACGAAGCTTGAAGGAGCCTTGGGTTAGGAGAGTCTGTCAGCAGCACCTTTTTTGGTATTTGATTGATAACAGGCTTAAACATCCTTCACGGTGCTCATTACTGAGTGTGTTTTACTGTAAGTGGCTTATCCTGGTGCCTTACTCAGTTTTACTTTGAAGTGTGTATTATATCCCCTAGTGATTGTCAGAGATGCTACACATTATGAATGCCAAAAATGCCCAGTTTTCCTACTTAACAAGATCCCCGAGCACTTTAAGATGAGATATGTGGGTCCTGGAGTTTGAATAGCTGATACCACTGTTTACTAATTATATGACATTGTTTAAGTTATTCGGTCCCGTAAGCCTTATCTTTCACATTTATAAGACTGTGACACAATGGAATATACTCTACATGAAGTTGTGAAAATAAATCCCAGAATGGATTGCTACAGTGGCTGGAGCATTGAACATGCTCCTCAGGGGCAGAAGAGATGACTTGGGGCAAAGTGCTAACTGTGCCAGCAGTGAGGAGCACTTAGCTTGTGGGGGTTTTGGGGTGTGCATCTACTACTCCAGTGCTTGGAGGGCAGAGACAGGCAGATCCAATGTTGACTAAGATGAACATCGATAGAGGAATACAGCTCAAATCAACCTCTTGAATGGGTAGCAACATGTGCATTACTCATATATGCCTAACACACACCCACACACAATACACACACACACACACACAACCTACATACACACAAAACATACACAGACACACACCACACACACCATACACACACACACACACACACACACACACACACACACACACACTCCACAAGTGTGTGTGTTCCTGCACACTAAAAAAAAAATCTAAAAAAGAAAAGAATGAAAATACTCAGTAAATGTCTATTCTTTTCTCTCAACAATTCAAAAGAAAGTGTCGAATTCATCATGATTATTATTACATACAGCTGACCTTGTTGCTCAATCACAAGAAAATGGCACGTGAACTGGAGGTAAAGGCACGGCAGTTCACAGGGATGCTGACTTGGATGTAGACTTTTAGGAGGTGGTAGTAGGGTTGTCCTGTTTCCATAGAGAGGAGAGGTGAGCTACGTGATCTGCCACAGGCAGAGAATGAAAAGGCAACACATGCATAGGACCGGGGGGGGGGGGGGTCTTAAAAATTGAAGTTCTTATTCTGAAACAGGAGGGGATGCTCAGCATTGCTCAGATAGCTGCAAAGGAAGCTGCTAGCAAAGCTGGGCAAACAGCTTAATAATGCCAGAAAAAGTAGACTCTGAAGATGCCCACATGAGACTATCTGCAGCTAACAGCATGGCTTTTAAGTACACAAAGCAAAACCGGACAAAATTACAAGAAAATATTGCTAAGTCCATCTCTAGAAGAGGATTTTGTGTTGTTATTGTTGCTGTTAAACATATCTTAGATCAAAGAAACAAGGAAGTACTGTGATGATAGAATTTTTAATAACTCAGCTAATGGGTTCAATTTAAGAGGCATATGTTTATACTCATGCCCACTAAATAGTGACCACACATCCTTTTCAGTAAGCATGAAATATTTACCAAGCTGGATAAGTACTTGACCACAAAGTTAATCTCTATGAGTTCCAAAGGATACTTACTCACCAAGTACCCAGATTTCTTGAGGAAGAGTCTGGGTAGAGGAAGCTGGAAATGAAGGTCTGGAAGGAACTTGGACATTAGTGTACTGGCAAGCGGGGGGGCTCTGTGATCTGTGTTGATGTAAAAACCTGGCTCTCACTTAAAAGGGATAAGGGAGACTTTATTTTGTAGCCAAAATAAGTGACTACAGCCCACCAGCAACACAGATTTAAGTTTCCCCCAATGTGAAAATGGTGCCATGAAGTTTTATAATAACAGAATGAAGAAGGCCATCAATCAAGACATTTTCAATACATTGGTGGAAACATCAGAGGTAGGTTACAGCTAAACAGAGGAATCTCAGCTGTTGGCCTCAGATGTTATCTGATAGTATTCTTAGCCCTTTGATGTTTAGAAACTAGAATTTGATAAGTTAATACATTCCAAAAGGGTTTTTATCTGCTACCCACAGGATGTTAGGTCTAGTTTTATCTGTCAGTCACAGGATGTTAGGTCCACCACAGAAATGAGCAAGAAATAGCTACAGAAAAGTCTGAAGACAGTCAGAGATAAACTACAGGTACCCTCTGGACCTACAACATACCAACCTCTCCATTTCACTGAAGTTTTAATTGGTCTATCAGCCTTTGCAGACATGACTTCTTTCTTCCAGAATTCTCATTCTTAGTTCCCCCTATTAGACAAGTATCACATTTTGTACATATGGGGACAGGCACATGAGTTACGTGAAGTAGCTAGGGAGGCTCATTCCTAGGATCTGACATAGACAAGGCTGAGTTGCAGGTAGACCAGAAGTCTCCAGGAGAGTGGGATAGCTGGCAAAACCATTAAGAAAGAAACTTCTAGATTGTATCAAAACTCTTAGACATCAATAACCAGACCTGATTTTTTTCTTTTTGTTTGTCCTCTGTATCTTGCATAACATTTACATGTGGCACATAGTGTGCTGACTAGGTTTATGTTAACTTTACACAAACTAGAGTCATTTTGAAGAAGGAACCTCAGTTGAGAAAATGCCCCTACCAGACTGGCCTGTGGGCAAGTCTATAGGACATTTTCTCCCCCACCCCTTTTATTAAAAATAGATTCTTTTCTCATATAATATACCATGATTACAATTTCCCCTTCCTCTAATCTTCCCAGTTATAGTAGAATTAGTATAGCTCCTCTTCTACGTAGATCCATTCGGTTTCTGTCTCTCATTAGAAAAGAAATAGATTTCCAAGAGATGACAACAAAACATAACAAAGTCAAATATAATAGGCTAAAATAAAACTCCTCACATCAAAGTTGGACAAGGCAAATCAACAAGAAGAAAAGAGCCCCAAGAACAGGCACAAGAAAAGACTCACTCATTCAGACTCCCAGGAATCCCATACTACTAAACTGAAAGCGCACACACACACACACACACACACACACACACACACACAGGACCTGGTGTATACCTGGGTTGACTCTGTGCTTGCTGCTTCAGTCTCTGTAAGTTTGTATGACCTTTGCTCAGTTGTTTTAGAAGAACTTGTTCTCTGGTGTCCTCTATCCCATCTGGCTCTTGCAATCTTCTGGCCTCTTCCTCTGCGGGCTTCCCTGAGCTCTGAAGAATGGGATTTGATGGAGACACCCCACTTAGAACTGCGTGTTCCAAGGTCTCTCTGTTCCATTGTCCAGCTGTGGGTCTCTGTATTTGCTCCCAACTGCTGCAGGAGGAAGTCTCTCTGATGATGGCTGAACAAGCTGCTGATTTATGAGTATAGGAGACATTTTATTGTTACATTTTTTTCAGACAAGTAGTACTTGTTTTTGCCATAGGTCTCAAGGCTATCTGGTGTCTCATTCTTCGTCACCCAAGCAATGAAACATATGGGTTCTATCTTGTGGAATGGGCCTTAATTCAAATTAGACATTGGTTGGATACACCCACAAGCTTTGTGCCACTATGGCTCTAGCATATTTTGCAGGCAGGACAGATTGTGGATCTAAGGTTTTGTGGCTGAGTTGGTGTTTATGTTTCTCTTTTGATAGTCTGCCAAGTACTGTCCTGTACCAAAGGCAATAAAATGTAGGGGTGAAGGTTGTATGTAGGCACCAGCTTGACTTCTCCATGTTCGATAAATTGTGTGAGTATTGTCTTCAGCAATGAGCCGTGTTATCAGTTTTCAGAGAGCAACCTATAGTCTTGGCAAGAGCCTGGGTTGTTTAGAGATTTCCATAGGACCCCTTTACCAACAACTCAATTGGATATAATCCAATCCTGGTACTAGAAGCTTCATTTAGTGACAAGAGATGGCCAACTGGGACTCTATCTTCCTCATTATTTGGAGACTTCATTAGGATCACCTTCATATATTTTAGGAATTTTCCACTGCACTGGTTTTCCATACCATTCACAAAATGTCCCTCAATTCTACCTATTTCTCCCTGCATTCCCTCCCACAACCCTATCTCCTCTCCCTCTCCCCTACATGATCTGCCCATTCCCATCCCCCACCTCAGTCCACCCATACACTCTATACTATTTTCCCCTCCCAAGGAGATCTATGTGACAACCCTGCTCCTAGTTCTTTCCTCTATTTATAACCTCTTTGGGTCTTTAGATTGCAGTTCGATTGTCATTTATTTAATGGTTAATATTCACATATAAGCAACTACATACCATTTTTTTCTTTATGGATGTGTGTTACCTCACTCAGGGAGATTTTTTTTTTAGATCCACCCATTTGCCTTCAAATTTCATGATGTTGTTTTATTTAAACAGGTGAATAAGATTTCATTCTGTAAATGTACTTCAGTTTGTTTATCCATTCTTCAGTAGAGGGATATCTAGGTTGTTTCCAGTTTCTGGCTATTATGAACAGAACAGCAATGAACTTGGTTGTGTAAGTGTCCTTTTGTGGTGTATGTCCCTTGGGCACACACCCAAAAGTGATATAGTTGTATCTTGAGATAAACCAATTCCCATATTTCTGAGGAACCACCATACTGATTTTCATAGTGGCTGTACAAATTTACACTGCCACCAGCAAAGGATGAGTGCCCTCCCTATTCTGCATCCTCGTCAGCATGGGCTGTCACTTGTGTTATTGATATTAGCCATTTTGACAGGTGTAAGATGGAATCTCAAAGTAGTTTTGAAATGCAGTTTTCTGATGGCTAAGGATGTTGAACATTTGTTTAAGTGTTTAACATTTTCCTGATTGATGATTGATATGGGAGGTCCCAGATCACTGTAAGCAGTGCCACCCCTGGGCTAGTTAGTGGTCCTGGATGGTATAAGAAATCTGGTTGAGGAAGCAATGGGGAACAAGCCATTAAGCACCACTCCTCCATGGCCTCTGCATTAGTTCTTGCCTGCAAATTACTACTCTTCGTGAGTTCCTGCCTTGACTTCTCTCAGTGATTGACTGTGATCTGAGAGTTGTAAGTTGGCATAAATTCCTTCTTCCCCAAGTTGATTTTGGTATTAGTGTTTTATCACAGCAATAAAGACCCTAAGATATATAGTGTCGCGTCGACCTCGACCAGCAAGAACGACGCAACTCGCAAAAAGCTCTTCTCAAGCAGTTTATTCAGGTCCCTTGAAAACAGTCTTCTGAATGCCCAGGCAGACCCAACCCACAGGCTAAATACTATATGAACAGCCAATCAAGTAAAGCCACGTGGTGCTATCTTAGAGGCCCACGTATGCGGAAGCAGGCCAGATCAGCGGTCTTAACCAAATATGGACTTGTTTACCACCGAGAGCGCTCACCATCGGGCTGGTGGAAGGTGGAAACCGGCTTCATCTTTAGGGCGAGGCACGTCGCAGCTCTCTACAGTTCCTCCTTTTTTGTTTTTGTAAAATGTTGGTAGAAGTCCCTGGAAAGGCTTTGTAATCCCCATATCTGGGGATCTCACGGCGAGCCTGAGCCTGTAGGAGGGCGATGCTCAAACTCTTACCTGTCTCTGGGTCAGCCTCCCCACTCGGGGCTGCCCTGTCTTAGGTGGCCGAGACTTACCCGTCAACTCCGTCATTGACTTGCCAGACCCTAATACCCGTGGAACGAATACCTCAGTGGGCAGGGACTATGCTCAGTGAAGATTTAAGGCTTCATGGCAGCGAGCCATGCCTGAGGGGACTGACCCGCCTCAATGGCGACAAGGGCCTGTATAATCATGGCTGCATTACGCTTCTGTGTGGCTCTCATATTGTAGATGCACCATAGGCAAACCAGAAAGGCTAGTATCATCAGTATCGCCAAAGAGCCTACGCCCGCCCACTCCTTAAGATGATCCATAGCCGTCTGTATCCAGGAAGTCAAATCAGTAGCCAGACTTAGATCCACCCGAGTGGAGTTGATGTGGACGATTGTCGCTCTCAGCTCTCTCATCTTATTTTCAAATTCAGCCGACCAATCCTGTAAAAGGAACTCTGACAATTGCCTAGAAAGATTAGCAGCCTTTGTTAAATTTTGATACCGCACCGAAGTAACACACAAACCCTGCATTTTCCACTCACACTCCAACTGTGCTAGTTGCCAAAGAGAATCAATCTGTTCTTGTATTAAATCTATGCGTTGATTAACTATCATAAGGCCTCCTTTGAGATGAGAATTCATAGAGGTCTGAGTATCCAATGCCTGTGCTACATTGGCTGAGATGTTATTCAGGGCATTGGCAGTCTGTATAGAACTAGACAAGGCAATAGCTGAGGCAGTAGCCCCCACAGCAGCAATAGTGATGGCAGTAACAATAGCTGCAGTGATGCCAAAATCTCTTTTAAGCCTGAATAGCATCATGGTATTAGGGGGCCTCTACAGGAACTGGTACATATCGAGGCATTCTAGTCACCACAGCCACAGGAATGGCTGTGGCATTCCAGCACAGGGCATAAAAGCATATGTCCGGAGTGCATACTAACTTTTCTTCACCCAAGGATGCACTCCCATTACTTACAATCCACAGAAAAGGAGGCCAGAGACATACTGGCGAGGCTGAAAAGGTCTTATTGCGGTAAGAATGAAACGAAGAATTCCAAGTACCAGAGCCACTACTGCTAGAAAAATCCAATTTGGTAGCTGACCCTAGGGAAAAATTACCTCTTTGATAAATTCCTCCCCCAAGCATAATGACAGGTCCCAAGTCCATGCAACTTCCATTTACCCCACACAAAAGCCACAAATCAAAAGGATTGGTGGCAGTCTGCTGAGGATCCCTAGTAGATTTATCAAGCATTCCTGTACAAGACTTATTCACTATATTACTAATCATGGGGCTAAAGGAAAAATAATCTTGTTGAGCCCAAACTGCTCTGCGCTCCTGACATCCAGTCCAGGGAAAGGTCCTTCCTCTCCTGTGGATCCTCTACAAAAAGGTGCCCAGCGTGGCTGTCTGGGGGGTCCCGGTCAGAGACTCATGTAGGCCACCATCCTTCAAGGCAAGAACCGTTGCCCGAAAACAAACCACCACCCCTACCCCCAAACCTCAGTTGTGGTAAAAAATCTGCTGACTGCTGAGACAATTTAATGCATTCTGAATCATCTGACCTATTGAAGCTCATTAAAAAGCATAGACTACCCTTTAAGCTGACATTTCTATTACCCTCTATAGGGCTTTTCTGATCATCAAAGGGAAGGTAGGGTAAGCCTAAGCTTCTATTACTGCTAAATAAGCATGGAAACACAGTCGCATCATGTCTAACCGGCATCGGCTTTGGGAATATCGACAGGATCCCCCATCTCGGCTCGGTCATTCCTGACATACTCACTGCTACTATCACCAGGATCCCTAGGAAGGTCTTCATGACGAATCTTCCTCACAAGGCGTTCAGGCACTCACACTGGATCTTGTTGATCCTGAGGAAAAACACAAACAGATCCTCTCGCCCATGTTAGCACGGGGTCAGGCCCTCGCCAAGAGCCTGTCAAAATATCCTTCCACTTCACTATGCCTTTAGGTGGACCATGGGAATCCTGATGTCTGTCCGCTGCTGAGCGGCCTTGAGCATCCAAATTGAAAAAATTTAAAGTAAATAAGGCTAAAGACATTCTCTCCTTGGGGGTATGGCCTTGGCCTATTCCCCCTTTCTGTTTTTGCAAACATTCTTTCAAGGTGCGATGAACACGCTCCACAATTCCTTGTCCTTGAAGATTATATGTTAATCCGTGATTAAGCTGTACCTCCATCTGGTTGCAGAAGGAGACAAAGGACTGAGCCATATAGGCTGGACCATTGTCCGTTTTTAGTTGTTGTGGTTTTCCCCATGCAGCCCAGGCTTCTAAGCAATGCCCTATGACATTGCGAGCCTTTTCTCCACTCATAGGTGTAGCATGTATGATACCTGAGCAGGTATCCACAGACACATGAATATATTTTAAGGTTCCAAACTCTGAAATGTGGGTAACGTCCATTTGCCAGATTTTGAGTGGCATCAACCCTCTAGGCTTCACTCCCACACTGGGAGGATGATGATGAATCACACACTGAGGACAGTCCAAAACCACTTGTCTAGCATCTGCTCTAGACAAATGGAATTTCTGCTGTAGAGTTTTTGCATTTACATGAAATAATTGGTGAAACTGTCTGGCTTGGTCCAGGAATGAGCTCCAAAAAATGCATTCCATCCTAGTCCATTGATCAACTTTATCACCCTCACTTAATGGTCCAGGTAATCCTGTATGTGCTCTGATATGTTGAATATAAAAACACCTTTTTCTTTGCCAGATTAAAACTTGTAAGTCTTGTAATAAGGCACATACAGTACTACTATTCTTAATAGGACCTGCTAATTCTAATACTTTCACTGCGTTGACCACATAGACTGAATCTGAAATCAAATTGAATGCAAATGGACATCTTTTAAACACCTCAATTACTATTTTCAACTCTAATATTTGGGGGGATCCCGGTTGGAAATTGACATAGCACGGGCTCTTGTCTTTCTATCAAATAGGCTCCGCAGCCTGTCTTTGAGCCATCAGTAAACACATTTGGTGACCCTTGAAGTGGTACTGCTGAAGTAACCTTAGGGAATATCACTGGGTGCTCTTTAAAAAATGATAGCAATGGATGCTTAGGATAATGGTTATCAATCACTCCTTCAAAGCTACATTGCAATATTGCCCAATCATCTACAGTGCCACACAAAATCTTAATTTGATGACTGGAATAGGGCACTATTATACTGGCAGGAGCAACTCCAAAAGACTGCAAACATTGTTGGATACCATTCAAGGCTAAAGCAGCAACTGCAGTGGGATAATGTTCTATGGATTTTTTTGGAGAAATCTTCGAATAAGTCCATAATAATGGTCCGTCCTGCCATAACAATCCTGTAGGTTGACCATAGGTGGCAAATATGCACAATGCAATGGGCTGTCCTTCCTGCCATCTCTTTAGGAAGGCACTCTGTAACCTTTCTTCCACTTTACATAAAGCTTTTCTTGCTTCTTCTGTTAATTGCCTAGGAGAATTAAGTGCTGAATCACCTTTCAAAATATCATATAGGGGTCTTATTTCATAATTTGGTAGCTTCAAATAGCCTCTTACCCAATTGATATCTCCTAACAACCTTTGAAAATCATTTAGAGTCTTTAAATTATCTTTTCTTATCTCAATCTTTTGAGGTATTATCTTTTCAGGTCCAACCTTCGCTCCTAAATAATTAACCACATTTTCCTTTTGAACCTTATCAGGAGCAATAAACAACCTTTTCTTTTTTAATAATTGAACTAATTCTTCATAGGCCTGATCTAACATTTGTTCACTCTTAGCTGCCAGTAAGATATCATCCATATAATGAACACATCTCAAATCTGGAAAATTCTTTCTCAAGGGAGCAATGGCTTCCCCCACATACAGTTTGCACATAGTGGGGCTGTTCGCCATGCCCTGAGGTAATACTACCCATTCAAACCACTGATCAGGTTCTTCATGGTTACAGGATGGAACAGTAAATGCAAATCTCTCACTATCTTTGGCACACAAAGCGATGGAGAAAAAACAATCCCTTATATCTATAACTATTATGGGCCATGAGGCTGGCAAAGATGATAAAAGTGGCAAGCCGCGTTGCACTGGGCCCATGATCTGCATTTGTTGATTTATGGCACACAGGTCATACAACAATCTCCATTTTCCAGATTTCTTTTAATGACAAAGATAGGTGTATTCTAGGGAGATACAGATGGCTTTATATGCTTTAAAGACATCTGTTCATCCACCAGCTTTTTGGCTGCATTCAATTTTACAGAGGAAAGTGGCCACTGAGGAACCCATACTGGGTCCTCCGTCTTCCAAGTTATGGGAATGCCCTCCTCAGTGGCCCCTAGGAAAAACCCAGGCCCTGTCTCTTTTGTCTTTGCTGCATAGATATGGGACTCTTCTGCCCCTGCAAATATTTTCCTATTCCAAAGCTTGGAGCATATCCCATATCTTGCATCATACGTTGGGCTGAATCAGAATAGTCATTACTCAATTTAAATCCCATATCCTTTAAAAGGTCTCTTCCCCAAAGGGAGATAGGGAGCTCAAGTACATATGGCTGCATTTCTCCTGAGTGGCCTTCTTGGTCCTGCCACTTTAAGAATCTTGCACTCGTATCTGGAGTCTTAGCATAACCCAGGCCTTGAAGTGTTTGAGAAGAGGCTTGTATGGGCCAACCTGAAGGCCAGTCTTTCTTTGCTATGATACTCCTATCAGCCCCAGTATCCAAAAGGCCCAGGATCCTTTTACCATCAACTTTTAACTCCAAGACGGGGCGTTGGTCCAAATCCAAGGAGAGAAAAGTCAGATCCGTGCCCGTGGACCCAAAACCATCTTTTCCTCTCTCTCGATCCCTTGCTGCATAGCGATCATGTAAGCTCGGCAACATGACCAACTGAGCAATTCTGTCTCCAGGAGAGATAGCTGCTATACCACGGGGGGAGGCTACCATGATCTTATCTACTCCTGTATAATCTGGATCTATAACCCCAGGATGGACAATAAATCCTCTCAAGGCTGATGATGACCTCTCTAACAGCAAACAAACTGTACCAGGTTCAAGGGGTCCTTTAAAATCTGTTTCAATTATCTGGACCCCCATTTGGGGCGTTAATACGAGTCTGGTGGTGGAGCAGAAGTCCAATCCTGCTGAGCCTGCAGTGGCTCTCCGCGGTCTCTCGGATGGCAGAGGGTTGGCCATCTCTCTTGATTCTGTTCTTTGTCCTGATTCTCTACTGCCCCATATATTTGTGGGCCCTGGGGTCGTGGGCCCCGCTGTCCGTTTTTTGGACGAGCGCCACCATAACCTTGAGTCAAAGGCTGGCCATGGATGTCTGTCACTGAACGGCATTCATTAGCCCAATGGTTCCCTTTTTTACATTTTGGGCATAACCCCGGCTGCCTGGGGCATTGTGCACTTCCTGTACTTTCTGTACTCCTTCCCCCGGGGCACTGTCTTTTAAAGTGTCCCATCTTGCCACACTTAAAACAAACTCCTGGACTTCCTCCACCTTTTCTGGTCAACTGTACTACTGCGGCAGCAAGACCAGCATTAGTTAACGGCCCTCCAAGTTCTCTACACACTTTCATCCAGGCTTCTAGCCCTTTGTTCTTGTAAGGGGTGATAGCGGCTCTACACTCTTTGGTGCATTGCTCATAGACCAACTGTTTTATTAGTGGCATAGCAGCATCCAGATCACCAAAAATCTTCCCTGCCGCTTCCACCAATCGTGCCACAAAGTCTGAAAAGGGCTCCATGGGGCCCTGTAGAATCTTAGTTAAGTTCCCACTCACTTCCCCTTTGTTAGGAAGGGATTCCCAAGCCTTGATAGCTGTCTGGTTTATTTGTTCATAAACCTGATTGGGATATCCTGTCTGCTGGTTGGCAAATCTCCCCTGCCCAAGCAGCATATCTCTATCCCAGGCTGGATTTCCATCTCTCTGATTAATGGCTGCTTGCTCAGTGGCATACTCAACCAAGAAAGCTTTCCAGTCTAAGTATTGCCCTGGACTTAAGCAGGCGCAGGCCAGGCCACTCCAATCACTCGGGGTCATACAATGTCTACTTAATGCTTCTACTTGAGCCAATGTAAAAGAAGCGGTAATGCCATAGGTACAAACCGACTCTGCAAGGGTTTTAACTACTTTAAAATCAAGCGGTTCCTTGTACCTGTTCCCTTGTGGGTCTTGGTATACCGGATAGGCAAACTGTAATTCTGTTCTTACTTGTGTCCACATCCCCAGGCAGAAAGATCTCCCTACTTTCAGGGACTGAACAGGCTGATCTATCTGAACGGCTTCTGGGTATGGAGGGGGAATTGAAGGCGCCACGACAACGGCTACACCGACTGCCGCCAACGTGTCTTTCTCTTTTACCTTTTTCTTTTCCCTTTTTCTAATAGCAGTCCTCTCCAACTGTTCTATTAGAGCGTGTAGCTCCCCTTCAGAATCCATGCCCTCTGAGTCCTCAAAATCTCTAAAATCTCTAAGATCGGGATAGAGAGGGACCTTCTTTTTGCTTCCCTTTTCACTGTTTGCCTGCTCAGATCTTTCGCCTTTTTTGCTTCCCTTTTCACTGTCTGCCTGCTCAGATCTTTCCCCTTGCAGCAGTTCCAAGGCTGATTCTCCCTCCTTGACTGCTTTACAGCATCTCTGATCTTCTAAACAACTCCTCACCATCTTCCAAACCGGTCTTACTCCATGCTTCAGAGTACCTTGCTCCCAAGCAAAATCCAAGTCCCTGCCTAATTTGTCCCAGCAGGATACCATAAGATTCCCGGACACCGCAAACCACGGAGCCACAGAGTCGCATTCATTCAAAAATCTTTCTAGGGTTGACTTCTTAAATTTCAAATTCCTAGTAAAAGTAGCTCCTGAAGAGCCAGAAAAATTGGATGTGACTGAGACGATCCAATGATTAAAATTTTACTTTCAGTTCGCAGTTTCCCCGCGAAACTTTACCTTTAGTTCGCAGTTTCCATGAAACTTTACCTTTTGTTCGCAATATCCGCGAAACTTTACCTTTTGTTCGCAATTTCCGTGAAACTTTACCTTTTGTTCGCAATTTCCGCGAAACTTTATTGTCCCAATTTATCCCGGGAACTTACCAGTGCACTGCCCCTGACTGCAGGAGTTCTGAGTCTTTTCTGGGTCCCCGTACGGGCCACCACTTGTCGCATCAACCTCGACCAGCAAGAATGACGCAACTCGCAAAAAGCTCTTCTCAAGCAGTTTATTCAGGTCCCTTGAAAATAGTCTTCCAAATGCCCGGGCAGACCCAACCCACAGGCTAAATACTATATGAACAGCCAATCAAGTAAAGCCACGTGGTGCTATCTTAGAGGCCCACGTATGCGGAAGCAGGCCAGATCAGCCTTAACCAAATATGGACTTGTTTACCACCGAGAGCGCTCACCATCGGGCTGGTGGAAGGCAGAAACCGGCGCCATCTTTAGGGCGCGGCATGTCGCAGCTCTCTACAATATAGTATTATCCATTTCTTTTTTTATTAGAAAAATGCAACTATTATTTAATTAATTTTAAAATCCTGGCTAACTAGATGGTATGGCATCTTAAATGTTAATGAAGAAACACTAGGACTTAAGGTGTAAACATCATGAATGTTCTTGTTATTAGAGATTGATCTCCTTTAGTATAGTTTGGATAAGAAGATTTAACCCACATTTTTGGCTATGTCTATCTAAAGTAAATGTTAAACGTGAGCATGTTATAGGGCAATTGATACTGTTGAGGTTGTTTTGTCTTAACATTTTTTAGCATTAATAAAGATATATATCTCCATATATATGTATATATACATATATAATTTATTTTGGCTGTAAGAATTTGGATTTAAAATATAGATAACCCAAAGTGGAACTTCATTTGGAAGATCTTGAATAAATTTTTGTTAATTTAAAAGCTAGATTTATTAATCTAAATTAAATAATGAGAAATATTTTCATAAGGACAGCAAAAATACTTGAACCTTTTAAACATGAAAACTAGTTTTGAATAAGGCAAGGGTTCTGGGTAACACTCATAATAAAAAACCATAATGAAAGAAAATAATATCTTCATTTATAACCTTGTCAAAACCAAGATTATCATTACTCTATCACTTAGGGATGTACCAAGTAAAACATTACATATCATAAAGAAATTAAAGAACATGCAATTATAAAAGGATTTAAGAAACACAGAAAAAATGAGAGAAATATTCAGTTACTTGTGGAACTCACTTATTAATGAAGTCACAGATGATTATCAACCAGCAATTCTGGAACCTATGTGGGTGTATTCCCAGATAAGCTGGTATTTTTGATGTGAGGAAGCTCATGGTCTGCAGTCCAGGAGTGGGCTAGAAGTATCTAGGTACAGTCTTTTTTTCTCCAGTCAGCATAGAATCTTTGATGTGATATTTTTCTTTCTTTTACTTGATGAAATTATCTGGTTTTCTTTATCTTGTGATAATGACTATAACTTTGAATTTGCAATTATCATAGCTAAAAGTCCTTTATAATAATGTGTGTTTTGTTAATAGAGATGACATATATAGTTTTTACTTAATGTTTTTATAGAACATCAAATATTTCTAATGTATATTTTTCAAAAAGAATAGATCTTAGAAAAAAGCCAAAACTTTAACCAGTTTTGACAGTTTATTAGTGTTATTTTTTAATCTAATAGGTCAGAGTTTATAAACAGATTTAAATTAATTTTTTATTAAAAAGAATTTCACAGTCATAATGGAATTTGGTAGGAATGTCCCAAATAGGAATAATTTTCTAAACAGAATTTTTCCTATAGTTAACATGCAAAGACTTTGCCCCAAGGGAAAACATAGTAAAAATTTTTTTTTACCACAGGTTTTAAATGTCTGTTTAGGAAAAGGATAAGATAAAGTTCTTGTTTTTCTAAGCCACTTTTATGAGCATTGCTAAGAATAGATCAACACTTTAAAAATACTGTTGTAAACAGAGACTAAACATGAGTTCTACACCAGGTTATTGATTTTTGACCTTAAAATTTTAAATAACCTTATACTTGACTTAGTTATACCTGTGGCCAGCTTCTTTAAGTTTTATTATTACAATTTTCTACAACATACTTACATCTTCTAACTTTATTCTCATCTCTCTCCATTTTGGCACCATCTTTGACCTACCATACAAAATCCTTTCTCATCCCAAGCCATTTGCCCCCCTTGAGATTCTTTTTACCAAGAACACAGCTCACACCTACAACTTTTATGTTTCCTTCCTGTAGTTTGACAGTTTTTAAAATCACTATTACTATTGTTACCATAGAATTCAGGAAACATTTTTAATAAATTCATTTTAAATGAAAAACCAGGAAGCTGTATCTAAAACACATAAAGCATGTATACGGTATCTTAAATATATAGCAGTTATAAATACAGACAAAACACAATATTAATATTCTTCAACCAGTTTAAACTATTGTTTGTTAAAGAGTTAAGTCATTAGACCAGGAACTTTGAACTTGTTTGTATTTTTAAAAATCATCCATTTCTCATTAGGTTTATAAGAAACCAAAGTAGGATTATTTTGGGCATTTTTAACTTTATTTCTTTTGAACCAGCAGTTTACCTTTGTTATACGTTAATCATTTAGCAAGCATTTTGCCTAAACTATTTTATCTTTCTTTAAAACGGAAAATGCAGAAATAAAATAATTGCCACAAATATATTATTATGATGTAACACATTATCTATAAACTCCAAAATGATTTTTTATAAACCTTGAAGTAGGTTTTTAAAAGAATGTTTAGAGTTGCATATTACAGAAATCTGGCTAAGATTTGGACCTTGAAGAATACAGTAGTGGTTATAATATTCTCAGAATCTTTAAAAGGCTTTTAAAATATTTATATATAAAATATTGTATATATCTATATACATGTATACATAAATACAAAACATATCTGACAGCAGAGACTAAACCATCCTCTTAACCCTTGAAATTCAGAGTTTGGCTTAGCAATTATCCAATAGGAAGAACTGTACTTGGTGCAGGAGAAATTATCTCTTAAAATTGATGTCTGTCCTCAAAAGCAGGGAACATGCTACAGAACCAGAACCAAGACAAAGATCAAGGAGATAGCCACCTTGATCAGAATTATATAATCATGTATCTTTTCATTTAAAAACAATATTTTTTTAAAATTTAAAAACACGGCCGGGCGGTGGTGGCGCACGCCTTTAATCCCAGCACTCGGGAGGCAGAGGCAGGTGGATCTTTGTGAGTTCGAGGCCAGCCTGGTCTACAAAAGTGAGTCCAGGACAGCCAGGGCTACACAGAGAAACCCTGTCTCGAAAAAACCAAAAAAAAAAAAAACCATAAAAATGGTTTTTTGCCGGGCGGTGGTGGCGCACGCCTTTAATCCCAGCACTTGGGAGGCAGAGGCAGGCGGATCTTTGTGAGTTCGAGGCCAGCCTGGTCTACAAAGCGAGTCCAGGACAGCCAGAGATATTCAGAGAAACCCTGTCTCGAAAAAAACCAAAAAAAAAAAAAAACCACATGTAAATTGTCCTAAAGACAGCTCTAAGACAGTTAGCCATCTCTCTTTGTTTCATTTGAGTGGTCACATTGATTAAATACACTCCATTTTTGCCATTATTTTGTCCCTTTAATTTGTAGATTGGAAATGTGGCCAATGCTAGCTTGTTGGGACTTTTTCCCTTAAAATTTTAGTTTTGCTGTGAGCCAAAAGGAAGCTGAGCTAGTTTAACTATTTTAGTTAACATGAGTATTTACGGCCAATCTGGCAAGGAGTGAATGATATAAAATGTAAGCGCATGCAGACAATGCATACATTTGTAATATAGACGATTTTTAAAACCAATATTTTGAATATTACTGTTTATTGGGATTATATTTCCTGTAATCCTCACTGTACAAAAGAAAACTTGAAACAAAGATCTTTAGTAAACATACATATCCATTATTTCGCAGGTGGTTTATCCTTAATAAAAACGCTTAATAGTTTTTATATTGACATTTTGAAATAAGATTTATAATTAATCTATAGTTATTTAGAACCTGTTTTGGAAGGAAATCCTTATCAAATCTATATTTAAAGCATTAAATTTTACAGTTGGATGAAATCTTTACTTAATGAATGTTTTTATATAAATGATTAGTGTTTTAAGGTTTTATGAAATAATAGACCCAAAGATATCATTTTAATTGGTCTTAAGATATTCAGAGTATCCAAGTTTGTGAAATAGTCTATATTCACCAATTATCAAATATTCACAAACCAAAATGTGTACATTTTGGTTGAGCATTCCAAAAAATTCAAAATAATAACTTTAGCACAGATAAAAATGAATAAAAAATTGAAGTGGCCAGTTCATTTTTTTAATTCAAACAACACATAATGAAAATAATTACTATAGATACACCAGTTTTTTTGTTTTTTTTTTGGGAGATATATGTATATATCCTTGTGTCTTTAAGATGTGAGAAAGCCTAAGTAGCATAAAAAACCAAAAGGTGAAGTTTGTCATGTGGACTTGAGGTAATGTCTTTCCCTCTTTTTAAGAGCTAAATAGCTGAAGAGGAAATGCCTTTACTGATGAAACTGCTTAACTCAACATTATTTTCGGCCAATTCTTTTTTTTTTCTTTTAATTTTTTTTCACTTTTAATTTAGAGTGAAGCTAAGTCATACTCCCCATGTTTACACTGTATCTAAGAGAAAAAGGAAAGCGACAAAAGAAGTTCATTTTGCCTTGTTGTTGTTTGTTGTGTTGCCTTGAGTCACCTCCTGGCTCTGTCACCTGGGGGATGGTTTCCTTCCTGCATCTGGCAGTACTGACCCGGTTCTCTTCTTGGGTTGGGCAGCTCAGGCCTGCTCCCTGTAGCCATTTCCGCAGCATTTGGTCATTACAAATGCTCAGGTGGCCATCTTTTTTAACCTCTCATAAAGTGAGACCATACAGAGTTTAAATTTGTTTATTTTGACTTTTAAAGTGTTAGTCCAGTCTTCAGAATATCATAGGGGAAGGAAATGGGGTGTTCCTCTTCCTAAGCCCGTGGTCCTTACCCTTCCTCCTAATGCTGCGACTCTTTAGTACAGTTCCTCATGTTGTAGTGACCCCAACCATAAAATCATTTTTGTTGCCACTTCATAACTGCAATTTTGCTATTGTTATGAATTTTAATGTAAACACATCTTATATGGAGGATATCTGATATGCTGCCACCAAAGGGGTTGCAAACCACAGGGTGAGAGCCTCTGTCCTTAGCTATTAGTTTTACAGATGGCAGGAAAGCAAAGAGTGCCAAGGTTTCAGGTTCAGATAAAGTACAGAAGCAGTTATTCATAATAATGAGCTGCTCTGGGGAGGTCATTCTCCATTGTGTTTGAAGCTGCTCTCTTGGAGGTAGAGTCCTGGTTTAGGATATTTGGGGGATCCGTTCTTAAGAATTCCCCAGAAAAGTCATGAACTGGTCCTTCTAATCCAGGAACAGAGTATGGGTCTAGTGATGTCTGTTTCGGGTTCCAGTGTCACTTAAGAGACACTTACTGGGTATCTGCCAGAAAAAAATGAAAGCATAGGAATGCAGAGTAGACCAACCAAGGGACAGACAAGACAAACTCACCAATGACATTTCAAGGTGCCTCTCAGCACCAGTTCCTGGAAGTGTTAGCTTCTAGAGGGTGGAGACATAACTTCCTGTCATCCTTAGCAGCCTGAGGAATTCTCTCAATCTTTAGGGACCTCAAGTCTGGCCAAACTGTATTAAAGATATTTTAATGTAAAAGAACAGAGGCACTTAAGCGGAAAAAAACAACAGCTCCAAGTGTGCATGTAGCTTCCCAAAGGAAAGCTGTATGTAGCATGGGAATAATTCTTCTTCTTCTTCTTCTTCTTCTTCTTCTTCTTCTTCTTCTTCTTTTCCTCCTCCTCCTCCTCCTTCTTCTTCTCCTTCTCCTCCTCCTCTTCCTCCTCCTCCTCCTCTTCCTCCTCTTCCTCCTCCTCCTTCTTCTTCTCCCTTCTTCTTCTTTCTTCTTCCCCTTCCCCCTTCTCTCTCTCTTTCTCTCTCTCTCACCTTTTTTTTGTCTTAAAACAGGCCATAGTCTTTTCCTTTGATACAGAGTTTTGTCCTTTTAGGAAATAAAGAATTCAGAGAAAGAATGGAGAGTAGGGGCAGTGTTCTCAGTTCTGATATAACCTCTAGAGTTTTAAAAATAAAATTCTTATTTATTTTCAACATTTACTTTTAACTCACACTTTTTTTTAGAGCTCTTATTAACTTTTGTAAATTAACAACTTTAAAATCCGCCCCCTCTTTAAAGATGACTTTTACATTCCATTTAAAGCAGGCTGTCCATTCGTTGCTTTTTGTTTTATTGCCAAAGACTAGTTTTGAGTCCAAAATGCCAGTTTTGGAACATCAAATGTTCCCTGTTGAGGGAAAGATAATGCTATGTTATTTTTAGTTAGATCTCCCTATTTTTACAACACTTGCAAGTTGAAAGTGTATAATTACCATGAAACCACCTGGTGCACTGGATGAGGGTTTATCTCCAAAAACTTCATATATTTTAGAAACCTTGTTTTTCTTCTTTTTTTTTTCTTTTTCCTGAAAAACCCTAAGCCTATTTACCTTCTAAGCATATGGGTTTGGGATCAGGCTTATGTGCTGTTTCTGCAATTCACTTTCTCAGCTTTCTCCCAGATGCTATCTTCTTCCACTTTCTCAGCAGGATCCTGCATGTTTACAGAAGTGTGAGGGTGCTTAAGATACTGGATGATCAAACCAAGTGTGTGTATGTCTTCCCAGATGAACCAATCAACTTATTTTCCACACAAGAATGGAGTTTGTTTGTTGAGTTTCTCCTGGCAACTCCACAATGTTAGGTTGTAGGGAATAAGTGCCACTTATCACCAGTGACTTTATGATCAGGGATTCATAAAATCCCTGAGCCAAAGGCTTAGCAAAGTTGCAAGCAAGAAGAGCCATAGAAAAAATGGAAAATTTGGTATCTGAGGAGTGTCAGGACAGAGGCCAAATGGTAAAAAGTCAAAATGCTCCAGAAGCAAAGAAAACAAGATGAGCCAAAAAAAAAAAAAAGAACCAAAATGCTTTCAAAGGTCCAAACATGAACATAAGCCGAAAATAAAACCTAATAATCCAAAATGCCTCTGGAGATCTGAGAGAAAGCAAGCCAACAAACAAACAAAATAAAACAACAGATGTCTAGACCAAAATGCTGCCGAAGCAAACAAATAAAATAGATACCTTAAACCAAATGCTTTGAGAGAAAACAAACACAAAAAACCAGAGGAAGTATCTGCCAAATAGGATCCTTACATAAATAGCTCAGAATAAACAAAATGTCCATTGAGCAAACCTATGGAGAGCTGGTACAACCCTGAAAAAAACTCATTGCAGCTCCCCAAGGACATAACACCATACGGTTGGACTCAGTGGGTCTATGACAGTGCCTGGCTTCCATGTGGGTGACTCCTCCTGGGACAAAGAGAATTATTCTTGGAGCCCCACATTGGGTTCTATAACTGTTGATGAAAAAAACTGTGACTCTCACCTCAAAGGGGATAGAGATAATTTATTCTGGAGCCAAATACAAGCAATCATGACCCAGGAACACAGATCTTCCAATGTGGAGGTCAGTTTACAGTAACAGAACAGAGTCACAGATCAACATATTTTCCAAATACATTGGTGGAAACATCAGAAGTGGATTCCACTAACCAGAAAAATCTCAGCTATTGGTCTCAGATCCTATCTTACATCATTCTTAGCCCTTTGGTAATAAAAGTAAAATAAAAAAGATAGGGCTGTGTTAATGGATTACAAGAGTTTTTTTTATCTGTTAGTCTCAGGATGGTAAGTCTGATTCATAGATGGACAAAGAATGGCTATTTAGGGGGCTGAAGCAAGCCCAAGATAATTTCTAACTAGGCTCTAGACCTGCAACATTCCAACCTCCCCACGTCACTGAAGGTCTAATCGATCAACCTTCGCAGATGGCTTCTTTTCAGGAATTCCCATTTACCACAGGTGCTCAGTTTTCCTTCAGAATGGTCCTGAAATACAAGTACAAGTGCCTTGGGTTCCAGGGCACTAGCAGGCAGGGTCAGCCTTGAGAAGTATTCTGAATGGAGGATATGTGATTGCTGTATGCTTTAAGGGCTAATGAGAAAAGTAATGGCTGTAAGGAGATAATGACTTACTGCTAAATGAGGGCCCAGAGACTTCACTGAAATTCTGAATTCAGAGAGAGCAAAGGAAGGGCTGAACTAGTCAAGAGTGAGCGGCCAGTAGCCTGGATGATGGTGTAGACCCTGGGCCTTAGCTGGTTCAGGGGCAAAATTTGACTCAATTCCACCACCATGAAAATGCCTAGTTTGGCTTCTGTGTATGTTTTGAATTTTATTATCAAGTTTATTTTACATTTACAGTTCTTATCAAACAGCAACCATTAGCAGCCAGCTTGTGTCAAGTTTTGTGTTTGCTTGTGCAGCAGAAATTGGTTGAGGACAACCCTGGATACCTGAGATGCTCTCATGTATTTGCTTATGAGAGAAATTCTAGTGCAGTTGATTCTCCCAACCTGCAGCGTATGGAAGATGAGCACAGAACTGTAAGAACGTGGTGTTAGAATCCAGCTGTAGAACCTGCAGAAGCCCCTTCCATATCTGAGATATCTTCAGTCCTGATACTGGGACATAGTGACTCTCCAGCTAGCAGGCTTGAGGTATCAGGGCTCTCCACCCAAGGAAATGAGTTTATATCAAAGGGGTACTCTGGCCATAGGTCCTGCTCCCTACATCTGGCCTCCTGCCCAGGAATCGGAGAGTCTGGGTACAGGATGGACTGTGAAACCACACCATGCTTAGATATAAGAAGAGACCCTCTTACTTGGGTCACACGGGACCCTAATCTCCTCTCTTCAGAGCCTTGCCATGCTGTCTATCTCTGGTACTGGGGTCTGACTTCTCTCCTGCCATTCTGTTGTCTGTCTATGATGTTAGTAATTCTTCTAATAAACTCCTTATTCTTAACAATCCCTTCAGTGTGCTCTTGAACTGCACATCCAAGATCTTTCAAGAACAATGCTGAGGAAAGTGTTATGATGAAAAGGAGTAAGGACGATCATTAGAACTTTTGGACCGCATGCTGTAGATAAGTCATTGTCCTAAGGACTCCCTGCAGTTCCTCATTCGCCTCCTGCAGCTGCATTGTGACGTAAGCGCTGTTCATAATTCCTCTTTTGCTGATAAGGAAACTGGACCTTAGAAGCATTAAGAAGCCTGTCCAGCCACATGGTAGACAATGCCTATTATCCCAGCACTTGGGAACCTGAAGCAGGGGGGTTGCCAAATTGAGAGCAGCCTCAAAACAAACAAACGCGCACACACACACACAAAAACAAAGAGCAGGTGTGTGTGTGTGTGTGTGTGTGTGTGTGTGTGTGTGTGTGTGTGTG
>CAJQZJ010034344.1:69588-84058 GCA_907164525.1 Lophiomys imhausi
TGTGTGTGTGTGTGTGTGTGTGTGTGTGTGTGTGTGTGTGTGTGTGTAAATTTATTAGAGAGACTTACAGGCTGTGGTCTGACTTCCAATAATGGGTGTCTCTCAGTGGCAAAGCCAAGAGTTCAGTTGTTCAGACCATGAAGCTGGATGTTCCAACTGGTCTTTAGACCATGTTTAGTTTACCCTGAAGCAGGTTCTAATAACAGAAGCAATCCCTCAGCAATGGGATACATGGAATTGCCAGTGAGCGTGAAGGCAAGCAGGTGAAAACCAAAAGATTCCTCCTTCCATGTCCTTTTATGTAGGCTGCTATCAGAAAGGGAGGTCCAGTTCTAGGGTGTGTCTTCTCGCTTCAAATGATCTAATCAAGAGAATCCCTCACAGTGTGAGTAGCTGCTTAGCTTTTATTTGACTCTAGATGTAGTCAAGTTGACAGCCAAGATTAGCCAGCGGCACAGTAAGGTAGGCACTTCCACAATGTTAGCTCTGCCTGCCCACAAGGATGGGAGTCTTCTCGTTTTCTACAGTTTCTTTGTTCAGGGTGTTAAAGCTTTCATTGGAGGTATTTGTTATCTACTTTATTCCAGGATATTTTGTTTTATGTTTCAAAGGCTATCATGAATGAAATTCTGTTTCCTTGATTTCTTTTCAGCAATCCTATTAATATAGAAAAGCTAATTATTTTGGTAGAATAGTGTTTGGGTTTTTTTTTCTTTGTTTCCATTCCTGTTACTCTTCTGAAAGTGTTTATCAAATTTGAGAGTTTCCTGGTGAAGTTAATAGGATCTTTTAAATATGGGATCATATCACTGCAAACATGGATATTTTGACTTATTTCTTTCCTGTTTCTTATATTTGAGAGAAAGAAAGAGAGAGAGAGAGAGAGAGAGGTATGAGAACATGGGAGGGGGTGTTAACCATGTTCCACGAGCACATGTGGAGGTCAGAGGTCAACCTCAGGTATTGGTCCCAGCTTTCCATCTTGTTTGAGACATGGTCTCAGTTGTTCGATGCCATGTATGTCAAGCTAGCTGGTCCACAAAGCTCCCCGCAATTCTCCTGGGTTGCCTCTGATCTTCCAGCAGAAGCACAGTGGGATCCCAGATGTTTGTACAGCACCACAGGGGTTCTGGGGATCCAAACTCAGGTCACCAGGCTTGTATAGCAAGCGATTTACCACTGAACCATGCCTTCTCATTTGTACAGAGAGTAGACGTCCTTATCTTGTTCTTGATTTTAAAAGAAATTCTTCCAGTTTTTCCCAACTTAGTACAAAGTTAGCTATAGATTTGTTTTATATAGCCTTTAATGTGTTGACTATGTTCCTTTCATTCTTAGTTTCTTCAGTTTTTATATTATGAAAGAATATTTAGTGTTAAAATGCCTTTTCTACATCTATTGAGATAATAATTTCTGTCCTACCTTCCTTGAATACCTGTAATGAAACAAATTTGGTCATGGCAAATGATCATTGAAGTATATTGTTGAATTGAATTTGCATGTATTTTTTTAAGAACCGTTGTGCCCATAATCATCAGCAAAACTGGCCTCTAGTGTTAGTGGCCTTTTTGCTATTGTGCTTTTCTCTGGCTTTTTTTTTTTAAACTTTTTTTTTTAAGATTTATTTATTATGTATACAGTGTTCTGTCTGCATGTACACCTGCAGCCAGAAGAGGGCACCAGATCTCATTATAGATGGTTATGAGCCACCATGTGGTTGCTGGGAATTGAACTCAGGACCTCTGGAAGAGCAGTCAGTGCTCTTAACCTCTGAGCCATCTCTCCAGCCCCCTTCTCTGGCTTTTGTGTCGTAGAATAAGTTTGGTAGTCTTCCTTCCCTTTCTGTTTTTATAAAACAGCTTAAAGAACGTTGGTGTTGGCTCACCTTTACATGTCTGGTGGACATATAAGTCCACATGATGGTCCTGTACTTTTCTTAGACTCCTTATTACTCTTTCAAACTTAATGTTCATTATAGATCGGTTTACGCTATTCGTATTCTCTTGATTTTTGTGAGCCACATGCATGTACGTAGGGATTGACCCATTTCTTCTATATTTTTCAGCTTTTGAAAAACATGTTTTCACAGTATTCCATAACAGTCCTTGGAAACTGGTTGTGAAGTTCCCCTTTCATCTTTAATTTTGAATCTTCTCTCTGCTTCTTTTGGTTATGGCAGCCCATGACATTTACACTCCACCCATTTCACTCATTTCAGCCAACTTATCGGCCTTTGCGGAGATGTAGGATTGAGTCAAACCACAAGTAGAGAATGTGACATAGGGTTAAAGATGCTAGCTTAACAAAGTTAAGTTACTATGCATATTCTAAACTGTATTCTACTTCTGATTATTTAAACATGGAAGTTTGTAAGTTCAGTAGGTACTCCATCAGGAGTAGTTTTGGAGAATCCATGTTTAATTCATTCTGATGCTTTTTATAAATTAAAAAATATATACATTTTTTTTTAAAAAAAAAAACCACTATAGCAGCACATGCCTATGATCCCAACACCTGAGAAAATAAAGGAGGACATTCACAAATGTAAGACCTGCCTGGCTTGGAAAGAGTGCTCCACCCCCATTTCTTATTATTAGCCAAGAAAGAATGACGAAAGAGAAGTGTACTTATGGTTTCTGTAATCTCAGAGTTTTGCCTAGAGTTCATAAAGAACTAACCCTCCATAGTGATCACAGGAACCAGTAACTCCCACTGGACTTAAAATCTGTGACCCCCTGCTCAGGTGTTCCCACCTTTTATGACTATTATAGAATTCACTTACAAGACAGCTTCTCTCCACTGGTTAACAAGCACTAGGTCTTTACTTATAGACACTGCATAGCAAAGAGAGCAGCTAAGATAAATGCATTTAATTACACAGAGGTTAAGACCTAAAGAGGACTGGAAGTGAAGAAGGAAAAGTCCAAAAGCAGAGGGTAACTCCACTCCATTCACTGCTGAGTTCTCAATAACTGAGTACCTTACAGAAAGCAGAATAAATGAGGACAGGAAAGCATAAATTCAGATGCCATTGCAGACAGAAACAAGTTTTTAATATTTGCTGGGAACTTCTAGGGTATTCATGGAAGCAGACCTTATACACCATTAAATGAGACCTTAATATTTCATATTTATTTTTAGAAAACTTCTAAATGTTCTTTGACAGTTTTGTGCATGCTTATAATATTTTTTATGTTTATTTATTACTTCTGGTTACATCTCCATCATAGTACCCTCTTTCCACTCCTCCCAGTCCTGCCCTCACACCCTCTACCCCTATCCCTTCCAATTCACTCTTCCCTCTGGAGTGGAGTGTCCCTACATATCACTTCCCCACCCCAGTTCAGCAGTCATATGAAGGTCAAGAGCCTCCTCATACACTGGGGCCTACAAGGCATCACCACTGGGGCCAAGTGCCTCATGCACAGGTAAAAAAGTCTATGTTCCTCTTCCCTTTGGTGCATTGGTTGTAGCATAGTTATGCTGTACTATATGGCTAAAATCTGATTATAAGTGAATAGGTGCCATGTGCATCCTTCTGAGCCTGGGTTAGCTCACCCAGGATAAACTTCTCTAGTTCCATCCATTTGGCTGCAAATTGCATGATTTCGTTGTTTCTGGTGGCTGAGTAGTATTCCATTGTGTAGATGTACCACAGTTTTTTTTTTTTTTTTTAATCCATTCTTTGGTTGAGGGACATCTGGATTGTTTCCAGTTTCTAGCTATTACAAATAAGGCTGCTATGAACATAGATGAGGAAACGTCCTTGTGGTTTGGTGAGAAATCTTTTGGATGTATACCCAGAAGTGGTATGGCTGGGTCCTGAGGCAGAGCTATTCCAAGTTTTCTAAGATATCGCCAGACTGACCTCCATAGTGGTTGCACAAGCCTCCACTCCCAACAGCAATAGAGGCGAGTTCTCCTTTCTCCACACCCTCGCCAGCATGTGCTGCCATTTGAGCTTTTGATCTTAGCCATTCTGACAGGTGTGAGATGGAATCTCAGAGTTGTCTTGTGTTGCATTTCTCTGATGATTAAGGATGGGGAAAATCCTCGAACTCTTGATTGGTACAGGTGACAACTTCTTGAATGGAACATCAACAGCTCAGGCTCTAAGACCAACAATCAATAAATAGGACCTCATGAAACTGAAAACCCTCTGTAAGGCAAAAGATACCATCATTCGAACAAAATAGCAGCCTACAGGTTGGGAAAAGATCTTCACCAACCCCACATCTGACAGAGGGCTAATATCCAAAATTTACAAAGAACTCAAGAAATTAAATGCCAAGAAACCAAATAATCCAATCAAAAAATGGGGAACAGAGCTAAACAGAGAATTCACAAAGGAGGAGTCCCTAATGGCTGAGAGACACTTGAAGAAATGCTCAGCATATAATGTTTTTGATAGCATTAACCACCTATTCTCTTATCTACTCTCACATTTCCACTGAACTCCTTCCTCTCCTAAAAGACCCCACAGAGCCTAGTTAGGGCTGCTTGAAAGAGCATGTGTGGGGGGCTCTGCCCTTTATTCCCTGGAGCACAGGCCACTTAGCAGTGACTCCACTGCACTGGAAAGATGGCTCCTTCTCCCCAGTTTTTTATATTTCAGTTTAACTCACAGGACTTCACTTTTAGCCACAATTTCCCCTGGACATAGTGCTTCTTGAAGTGAGCAGGATCTAAAGTGTGCATGTCTCAAGAATTGTTCTTGATTCTTATTGTTACTGAGAAAAGAGAAACAAGAGTGAAAACACAGCCCTTTGTAATTAAAGGGCATCTCACGTCTCAGCACACCTCTTGGCTTGACCAATTGTGTGCCTTGGCTTTCCCCTGGTGCATCCTGGTTTTAGATGCTGATCTGCCAGCTTCTGCTCATTTGCTTCTAAGTACATTCTCCTTTAGAGTTAATACCACATCAGAGTGTTAATTACCCATACGTAGATGAGCCTTGGATACATATTTCCATCTCTGACCTAGCTCTATGATCTGGCCAGGTACTTGGGTCAGATTTCCTGACCTATCTTCGGTGTTACCTTAACCTCTTCTTGTCTAGTAGACTTCATTTTTATTTTGCTTAAATACCTCAGTCCAATCCAGAGGATCAACATATCCTGAATTCCTTACATGATGATCCTCAGTCTTAGCCCTGGCTCACCGTCCTCCTTTATCAGCAGTGGACAGACTTCATGTATCCCTTTTGTTTGTCTCTTGTTCCAATTGCCCATTGCTACAACCCAGCTGGGCCTTGTAGTCATGGCCATACATCTTATCCTTAGACATGATTCCAAACCTTTTTGTTAGTAGCTACTTCCGATGCAGCTCCTCTTTTGCCATTAGGCTAATCTCAAGTGTCCAGTTTCATTTCTTGTTCTACTTAGATCAAATTCCCTGTGATTTTCCCCCTTTTCAGATTTTATTTAGAGGTTTTTTTTTAAATTATGTGTATGGGTGTTTTGCCTCCATGTATGTCTGTGCACATGTGTACTTGGTGTCCACAGAGGTCAAAATAGGGTATTGGATCCCCTGGCTCTGAGATTACAGGCAGTTGGGAATCACAGTGTTGGTGTTGACCATTGAACACTGATTAGTCCTCCGAAAGAGCATCAAGGGCTCTTCATTGCTCAGCTATCTCTCCAGCACTCATATGGTCTGGCCCACCTTACCTGCTTGTTTTGTATCTTTCCAAAGTACTTCATTATACACAGTAACTACTTGCTTCCTGAATAAGCAGGAGACTGCCTGAAATAAGGAAATGGTGGCATATGCACCAGCTTGAAGCTGCAGTGACATCCTTTGACCTAGTGTGTGGAGAGACAGCAGCTGATTCATATCTCTATTTAAAGAATGGAGAACATGACAAGAGATGTTTCCAAAGTACAGCTACAGGGAACTCGGGAAGACTTTCCCATTCAAGACTCAGTTTCCTTACATTTAAAGAGAAAATACTGAGACTGTTAAATATATACCCACTGTGGGCATATAATAGATGCAAAATAAATCCTACTTGAGACTTGAGAGAACATCTAAGTGTGTGTGTGTGTGTGTGTGTGTGTGTGTGTGTGTGTGTGTGTGTGTGCATGCCTGTAGGGGGCAGAGGACAATCTCAGGTGTCATTCCTTAGGTATCATCTGCATTTTTTTTCCCCTCTGAGGCATGTTCTTTCACCTGCAGGAAGCTCACTAAGCAGGCTAGCCCTCCTGCCAGCAAGCTCATCCACCTGCCTTCCCGCCCCAGGGCTGGGACCACAAGTGCATGCCACTAGGCCTTTTGTTCTTTTTATTTGGAGTTTATGAGGGTTCTGGGGATCGAACTCAGGCCCTTGTGCCTGCAAGATGAGCACTTGAATGACTGAGCTGTTTCTCCAGCTCCCTGATGTTGGAAGAAGAGAAGACTGGTTGGACTCGATGACAGAATGACACACTGAAATTTTAATGTGTAAATCACGGTCTGCAAAACTCATATTTAACTAAAATGTAACAGAAATGTGGGCAGCATGTTCACGGGTTTTTATTCTAACTTGTAACCCTGTAATAATAATAGAACCCCTCTTCTTCTTCTCTTTCTCCTCCTCCTCCTCCTCCTCCTCCTCCTCCTCCTCCTCCTCCTTCTCTCCAAAATGCATATAAGTTTAACTACAAAAGAGCACTGGATCTCATGCACACTGCAATCAGAGTTGATCTCTTAAGATCTCCTAACTCCAGATCTTTGGCCATGCTTTTAGCTCCTTTTATCCATTTATTTTGTTTCTATTTGCTTGCTTTTTAGGTTTATATTGCAAAAAGGAAGCACGATGTTACATGTTTACTCTTCCACCAACGTATTTGGGTCACACTTTGATTTTCTGTAGGTTTATTTTCAAACCTTTAGATGTAAGCTGGGCGTGGTGGTGCACACCTTTAATCCCAGCACTCTGGAAGTAGAGGCAGGCAGATCTCTGTAAATTCAAGGCCAGCCTGGTCTACAAAAGTGAGTCCAGGACAGCCAGGGCTACACAGAGAAACCCTGTCTCAACCCCCCCATTAAAAAAAATTAAATCAAAAAACAAAAAAACCAATCCTTTAGATGCTTGGTTAGTGGTTGCGAGTGTCTCAAACGCCTCATCAGTGGCTGCTCTGCCTACAAAGTGGAGGAGGCCTTGCATTCCTTGGGTGGGACCTGCAGGAGGGTGGCACGTGCTCATTTCACCTGCTTCTGTTCCCATGCCCCTGTCAGTGACAATGGGTCAGAAAATGTCAGTGAGTGTCTCAGGACTTCTCAGAAGTCACAGGTGTGTGAACTGTTGACTTTTGAAACAGCTGTAACCTGCATCATTTGCGGAATTTCAGTTTTAAATTCTTAGGAATAGTGTAGAGATAACACTTTTATGGGCTTGACATTTTATGAAAATCCAATTTGCAGCTCTGAACAGCCCTTTCCCTTCTATGATCTAACTGACAATAACAACTGTGATTAGCTTTTATTACCATCCCTTATCGGTTAAGGATGGTAAAATTAGCATTAGAAGCATGGAAAGTTAACCTTTATGTGATAACTGCCTACATAAATTCTCTGAAAGGCCTATCACACTTCAAGAGAGAATTTTAGGTTGATATTTAAAATATCTAATTATGGTAGTTCTTTGGTTCAGCTTGTGAATTTCATGTTGTTTATAGAATCAATTTGCCTTCTCAACTAATCAAAATAGGGATGGAATTTGTTTATATGAAATGCACATTAGTTGCTGAGGGAGGGTACAGTTCCTGCGCTCCAGGAGCCACGACGCAGTTGGGATGTATGCAGTGGTGTTTATATCTGCTGCTAGCACTTCTGTCTGAAATGATGTCTAACACTCGCTGCCCTCTCGCTTGCTGGAAAGCATCTAGATATTTCTCAAGCACAGACCCATACTGTCCTGCTCTATTGTTCTCTTTAGTTTTTAAATTTTTAAAATTTTTGGGGTTTTTTTTTTTTGAGACAGGGTCTTTCTATATGTAGCCCTGGCTGTCCTGGATCCTGGTCCTGTAGACCAGGCTGGCCTTGAACTTACAGAGATCCACCTGCCTCTGCCTCCCAATAGCTGAGATTAAAGGTGTGCACCATCATGCCTGGGTTCTGTTCTCTTTTTAAAATGTGTGTCTATTTGTGCATGGTGTGCATGCACATGTGTGTGCATGTCTGCATGTGTTGGGGTGCATGTGGAGGCCAGAGTTTGGCATCAGCTATCTTCCTCAGCCACTCTTTACTGAACATACCAAGGCAGAGGGTTCTCACTTGAACCTAGAACTCATCAGTTCAGCTTGTCTAGCTGGCCAGCTTCCCCCAATGATCCCTTGTCTCTGCCTGGAGCTTACTGGGTCCTAGGCAGTCTGCAGCATCCACGAAGCATGCGTGTGACTGCTAGGCAACCTGAAGTCCTGTACTCCTGCTTAACAAGTGCTTTTACCCACCAAACCATCTCCTTAGTCCTCTTTTGTTCCTTAATTGGCAAGATGTTAGTCTTAGATGGTTTAGTGGGTAAAGCGCTTGCTGCCCAACCATGGAGACCCAAGTTCAAACCGCAGTACTCATAGGAAAAAGCCAAGCTGGTGGCAGATATGTGCCTGTCACCCAGAGCTGGGGAGATGGAGATAGAATTCTAGAGGCTTGACAAGTCTGGCCTATTGTACAAGTTCCAGGTTCAGAGACCTGCCTTATTCCCTCTAAATATGGTGGAAAGTAAAGGGAGAAGACGCTAAGCTTAACCTCTAACCACCCCACCCACTGCTGCCTTACACACACCACAAAAACACTGACAGAAATTGTGTATATTCCTCATCTCACAGACTTATCATTATGTAATGACAACATTGAAAGGCAGTTTCCAAGCATATGATACATTAAGTAATAGTCACAATGCTGTACACCAGACCTCTAGAATTTATCCCTCATCTAAACTTTGTCAGTTGATGAGCATGTCTCCCATCGTCCCTCCCCCACAATTCCTGACTACTCCTTGCTTTTGTGAGTTCAACTATTTAAGATTCTATGTATGAGTGACAGGCACCATGCAGCATGTGTCATTCTATACCTGTCTGGCTAATATCATTTAACATAGTATCACCCACAGTGATTCACGTTGTTTCAAATGACAGATTTCTATTCATTTAAATGATGTGTAATATTCTGGTGTGTGCTCATACACACAATTTCTCAATTTGTCTGTCTATTGATGAACACTTAGGTTGAGAACATAACCTGTCAATAGTGTTTCAATGTCCGTGGAAGTGTAGCTCTCACTCTCAAAACTGGTTTTGATTCCTTTGGACATCTACCCAGAAAGATGACTGTGGGTCATATGATAGTTCCGTTTTTAACTTTTTAAGGAACCTCCATGCTGTTTCCCACAATGGACAAACTAATTTACCTTCCAATCGACAGTATGTAAGGGGTTCCCTTTCTCTACCTTCTTGCCTGCACTTGTCATCTTTTGATGCATTTATAATAGTCATCCTAACAGACTTGTTATGAGAACTTGCTGTGGTTTCAGTTGCACGTCGTCTAATCTGGCATACTGCCTGGTCCCCTGCCTCTCATGTCTTCTTAGTGCTCTGCGTGTCTCCCTACCATAGTGTTTAACATGATGTACTAGAATTTTAGTGTGTGTGTTAAACTTAAGGTTACCTTTGAGTTTGTGAGTCAATCTTTCAGTTCTGTTTTTTGAGTCCTTGGCACACAGTGTGTTTGAAGTAAGAGTCTTATGATTAAATAAATGCCACAACCTGAACAGTTTTGAACTTGACTTGAGCAAGGTGATGGGGAAAGAGAAAAATGACAGATACAAGTAGAAAGAGCTGCGATCAGATGGGCAGTGTGCTCAGATGGAGACACACCAGCAGCAGCCCAGAAATACAGAACTTTTATTATTCAACAGCACAAAAGGCGAGGTAAGTTGGCAGGTCTCTGTACTGAACAGTCTCAGGCTTCAGTCATTAGGAGAAATAAATTATGTTATTTTTAGGAAAATGGATATATTAAGTAAACTAAGCCAAATTGAAAACAGACAAAGAGCACATTTTTTCTTCTATGTATATTATATGCAAATATATAATATATATTATATATGATATGAAAATCGACAGGGGAATATATAAGGTCAGTCATTCATCAGTATCCACACTTGGGCCAGGAGAACACCTTGTCATTCCCATAACCTGACCTGAACAGCCCTTTCTACTCCCAAGAGTCTGAGGCACTGGGGTCCTTGACATGGCCCTGCTCATGTCAACAATACACAGTCACTCGGGTCTCCATACATTCCCCACAGACAAGGGTGTTTAAACATACATAGGTATGCAATCACAAAGATCAGATGACAAAGAAGAGTGCTAGAAACATCATCAGTGGCTTGGAGACAAGCGCTTTAGGACCTAAGAGGAAAAGAAAGAAAAAGCTGGGGCTGAGGGAAGACATCTCATCAGGGTAAGAATGCAGGGCTTGAAGGCTTGTAGTCTCCAGGTCCCTGTGCCCAGGAGGGTTAGTATTCTTGGACACCACTGGAAGTGAGGTAGCAGAGAGAGGAAGGTGGGGGGGGAGAGGGAGGAGGGAGGGGGAGGAGTCTCCTTGGCAAATGGGAAATGTGTTAGGTATATCAGAAGACTGATGAAGATCAGAGGGATCATGTTGTTTGTATGAGACTAGGGAAATGAATAGAGGCAGAATTCAGAAATTATCCTGGTGGTGATGAACGAGGGCAGGCACATAGTGAGCAAAAGACGGAAGTTGAGCTTCGCTTTCTGTACTGTAATATGGTTTTGCTATGTCAGTAGGACTGAACATAGGGGGAACAGGAGGTAGAAAAATGAAGAAGCTGATCCTAATGGGCTAGTGAGTTGGGAAAGACTCTAAGGGAAAAGCTATTTTAACTGCATGAGGGCAATGAGAAAAACAAAATAAAAGAGAGCTTAAAGGGCTGGTACCCTGGACCACACAGAGCAGTGATAAACTCACTGTTAGATTCTTGGGATGCTTGGGGGGTTTAAAAAACAATCATACATTTTTTATAAATATCAGTAATTGGCCGTAGAAAAGAGCATTTGGACAGTAGCAAAATAGTTGGAAGTGTCAAAAGTTGTAGGAAGGCAAGGACATCAAGCACCACGGGGGAGTCTGGTTTCAGAAGACAGATTAAAATGATCCAATGAAGACCAGAAACTGATGAGTAAGGCAGCCTTTACTAAACTTACAATCATCTCACACTGCTACCCCTGAGCTCCTGGCCTCTTTGAATGGTGCAGCTGTCCACCACCCAGCTCTCCACCCAGAAATGGGGGGTCATCCTTGGCTCCCTCATTTACTTCATCTAGTCTCCTCCTTCCATTATAAGTATTCAGTAATTTTCTCTTCTTAAGACTACCCACCTCTCTGCCCCACTGCTGTGACCATCACCTTGTACCTAGCTGAGGGCCAACTCCACTTCCAAGTGGCTTCATCTTTATTCTCCCCTGCTCAAGCCCTGATGGTTTTTCTAAAACACAGACATGACCATGTCTCTTCCCATTTATGCCTCCTTAGTGAGTCATATTCCAACAAAGATGCTGAGGTCCTGTACCCAAGTGCCTACAAGTGTGACTTTATTTAGAAATAGGATGTTAGAAGATGATTAAGTTAAGATGAGATCATTAGGATGAACCATAATCTGATATTACTGTCTTCCTTTAAAAGGGGGAAGTGCGCACAAAAAAATGTGTACGTTCAGACAAATATCAGAGTGATGTCATTAGAAGCAAGGATGACAAAGGATGCCTGGAAGTCATCAGGAACTAGGACAGAGATATGGCACAAGAAGATGCACAACTTTCAGAAGGAGCCAATCTCCCAACACCTTTCATTTTGAACTTCCAGCTTCCAGAACTTAGAGACAATACATTTCTGCTAATTTAGATCATTTAGTCTGTGGTCGTTGTTATCACAACCTTGAGGGACTAATACAGATCCTAAAATGGCTTTTCATTGCTTGGACAGAATGATAATTAATGTTACGGTTAACTTGGCCAGCCTGTAGCATGCTCAGGTGCTCACCCAAATACTATTCTAGGGTTTGGGGACAGTGCATTTGGGTGAGTTTTGATTGGAAGATGGACTAAAGCAAGTGGCCCTCCCTAACACTGGGCCTTTCTCTAAGCCACCAAAGGTCTGGATGCAGGAAAAGGCAGCCCCCACCCCCGCCAAGATGATATGAATTGTTCACATGAGATACTCTGTCTTGGAAGAGAGAATTCCCCCTGGCTGGTTGCCTTGAACTGGGACATGCCTTCTTTTTCCCTTCACGCCTTAAATTGAAACCCTGGCCTTTCCTGGGTCTCAAGCTTACTAGAGTTCAGACGAGAACTATATCAGGGACTTTCCTGAAAGTCTTGAAAACTGTCAGCCTCTGTAATCACACAAGTCAATTCTTACAAATCTCTTTGGATGTATGTGTATGTTCACATGCATACACATCTGTCTGTCTTAGTCTTCCTCTCTGGAAAACCCTAAGACTCAGGGTAAATGTAAGATCTGTAACCCAGATTGAAGATTTACCATGAGCTGAGCTCTGTTCATCCACCAACCTGTCTCTTTCATGCACTCCCCAGCTCTACATCCTCGATGGTCAAACAACTGAGCTTTGGTGAGGTTCTCTATGTGCCTTGCGTTCTCTCACTAGTAGTCTCTCTCACCTATGTTCCCTGTGCTTTCAATGCCATCCTTCAAGCCCAGCTTACTCTTCTTTACTAGTTTTAAAAACAAATGTCTGTGAACTATCTGGTACCATGTTCAGAAGCTAACAAAGCCAACTCAGCCCTTGGCCTCCTAGAACTCTGTATCTTGCTGAAGACCAGTCAGCAAAGAAGAGAGTCCAGCAGAAAGTTAGAAGCCATGAGATACACAGACTGTGGGAAGTGCCTTAGCTGAACCCCAAGTCTGTGATGTGAGAAAACACATATCACATCACCATACAATGGACACTCAGCCTAACTCAGGATCTGGGCTATGGAATCATTTTGAAGGCAGAAGTGAAGGTAGAACCTAAACACAGGAAGCTTGGTAGTTTCCATATGGAACAGAGACACGTTCCCCAAACATCCTGTGCTCCACTTTGCTACAGCAACAGCAACAAAAATGCAGGGGAAAAGAAAAAGCTCTTAGCTACTACAATGGGTTGAGTATTTGTTCCCTTATAGCTTCTTGTGACCGTTTGCCTGCCATTGAGACAGAGTTAGGAGATGAGACTTTAAAGAGGTTATTAGTCATGAGGGCTTTGCCCTGATGGGTGGGGTGTGTGCCGACATAAAACAGCTCCCTTTTGTTTTCACCTTCCACCTTCCACCATGTGATGCCATAGTAAGAAGACCCTGCCAAGCATCGCACCTTAGACTGGAGTCCTCCAAACTGTGAGCCAGTATGTTTCTGTTCTTCTAAATTACATGGTCTGTGGAATTATGTGATAACCTCTCAAAATGGAGTAGGATCTAAATGTGAGCAACAATATCCAAAACAGCACATTAAATAGGAACTTGAGGGGGAGGTTGAAAAATTCTCATAGGAGGACATGAGGACCAAGAGGCAGAGATGAGGAAGAGGAAGTGGAATGTTAGAAAACTAACCCAAGGTGCAAATCAGTGCAGTACCAGGGAAACTGAACCTGGAAAAATGACCAGGGGTGGGAGAATAGGAAGGAAGAAAAAGAAAGAGGAGAGTGAAGGAAAAGGAACATCTCAGAGTGGAAAGACTTGGATTTCCAGATTGAAGGGGATCAGAAGAACCTCACACAGTAAGAACACACAAACCCTGAGACACTGAGAACTGTCATACAAACACTTCAGGATACTGGGTGTAAAGGAGAAAACCTGACATTTCAGGAAAGAAAATCAGAAATGACATAGGAGGGACCATTAAGTCGGAAAGGCACCAGCTTTCTCGGCAGCAATGTTGTAATCTAGAACACACTGGAGAAATCCCTTAGCAATTTTGAAAAAAAAAAAATTCTGGGTTGAATTTCCAAGAACGAAAGTAGGCCATATGTGTTTCCAGCTGTTAAATGTCTCAGAAAATTTTTGCTCATGCATTCTTAGGAATCTAGTAGAGGATGCACTCCATTTAAACAAGGAAGTAGGCACAGAGGGTGGAAGGCGTGTGGCTTCCAGTCCTTAACAGAAGAAAGAGCTTCACAGGATGAGACTAAGACAGGTGACCTCGTCTTGCAGACCAGACAGAGCAACGGGACTTCAGAGGGTCCTCTTCAAGAGTGCAGGAGAAGAATGCATACATGCTTTGTTTTGTTGGGTTTTGTTTTTGTTTTGCCTTCTTTTAGCTGTGTTAGAGAGTTCCATGTGGTATTCATAATAAGTATGTAGGAACCTAGCAAATTAAAAAGATACAAAAGTATAATGCATGCCATTGCTTGGGAATGTTTTCTGTTTTATGGCTTTTTGCTTGTTTGTTTGTCTGTTGTTGGTGGTGATGGTGG
>CAJQZJ010034344.1:90432-136447 GCA_907164525.1 Lophiomys imhausi
GTGTGTGTGTGTGTGTGTGTGTGTGTGTGTGTGTGTGTGTGTGTGTGAGAGAGAGAGAGAGAGAGAGAGAGAGAAGACAGAAAAAAATTGCAAGACCCCAAAAGGATTTTGATTTTTATAAATAGATCCCTTGGCATGTAATGGTGGGATGATTCATTAACAGTTTTACTAAGAATTTTTGTACCTTCACAAATTTGCCTTAGCCCACTTCCTCAGCCTTATTTCATACCACTTCCTCCTACTTGAATTCTCCCCTCCCCCTCCCCATCTTACCTACCCACATTCTGGGCGCACTAGACCGCAAGCCACCAGAAAGTTCCATGCCGTTTCACTCCTTTTCCCTCTGTTTCTTTAATGATCTTCTCTGCAAATCTTCTGATTTTTTTTTTTTAAGGGCCACTTAGAAAAACAGGTCCTCCATTCCCAGTCTGTTGTTTCCTTACTAACTGTTGGGGCTGAAGTTTGCCTAATGCTTTGCCTTAGGGTCGGTGTGGCTTTGATTGTATCTTCTTAAGTTTTCTTTTCTGTCCTGCCACACTCACAGACCTGAGTTCTTTCTCTGTCCCTCGAGATACATAGAGTTGCTGCAGATACTGATAGAAATGAAAAGTTGTCACACATTAAAAAAAAATGAATTGGTTACATAACATGAAAGTCTCTCATTTCGCTTCCTAGTTTAGTGCAGGCTGAGTTCTCATGGCGACTGCGGTGGCAGTAATTACTGCATTGCAGCTGTTGTTTTTGCATCTTTTCTAAGGCCCTATTCTCGTTTTAGCCTCAAGCACCAAATGGACATTAGCTTCAAGAAATGTAAGAAATTATGCGATGGCCTTGGCTTTCATAAAGAAATGAGAAAAGTGCATCATTTTACTTTAAGTACAGTTTCAGACGTACTACGTAGCTATCCTTACACAAGCTGTATTCCCAAGACAGGCCTTTGTTTATGACAATGAGCACAAGGACACATGCTAGGAGCTTTACTCAGTCACTCTGTTTGTTCTTGGAAAATTATAAAGTCCCCTTTTCTTTTCACCTAAAGAGTACAGGTCCCTCTGCACATACAGGGGAGATAGCAATCAAATCTCAAAATAAAGCTAAATAAAATTAAGTAAATGTCCCATTTAGCTCATGTTTGAGAAGTGCCAAAAATTTAAAATTCAGATTATAAAGTCATTGGACTTTATGACTAATGACAGATGTTATAGCAAAATGACATTATTTAAATTTAAATTTCTTCCCAGGAATTTTGAGGTGGGGGTGGTTGGTTCCCAGTTCACAGATATCCAGTGAAATGACATTACTCAGTCTGTGTACTGAACAATGAAATAATAAAAATTGAAGTTAGAGCGCATGAAAATGTATAACTAATTTATTTGTCAGCTGACTTGGTTGAGCTTCAGGTGTCCCTGTTCTGCTAGATGACAATGCACTTCTGACACCACAACACTGATGACCTTCTGAAGTGGTAAGAAGTTGTTGCATCCTGGCTAGATATCCGTCTCTAGGGGGATCTTGCTCCAGCTGCTGAAGCCATGGTGCTCCCAGATGGCATCTCCTCGTTGTTTTCCTCAGCTCCCTTCTGACTCAACTTCCTGTCTTCACCACCCGCTCTTCCTGTTGTTTCAGTTTGTCGGTTTCCATCCATTGCGTCTGTCTTCCCATCAGTTGCATAATGGCTCCATCTTGTAAGATATTGCAAGCACCAGAGGTGGGGGCGGTGAGGAGGAGTTTCAACTACCACCCTAATAATAATGGCTAATGCACCCCCTTACTTACTTAGAATTGGGTGTTCCTCTGAGGGCTTTACCCACAAGAAAGCGTGTGAGGTGAACGGTGGCATAATCTTCATATTTGACAACAGGTTTGTCCATGCATGTATTTTGTTTGATTTTCTGTGACTGAGTGAGTGTCTCAACTGTTGGATTCCAGAGAAGGTCCTAGAACAAACAACGAACTGTAGCACAAACACGTGCCTACGGTCTGAAGTGGAGCTCGAAGGCTGTGACTTCTCCTGAAAAAGCACAGCCATGGTATGATTGCTTTTATTAGAAGCTACTCTTGTCACTGCCACCCTCATCTGTGCTGTGCGTGCCATACAACATGTGAAAGCCATACAACATGATCTCTTCCTTTAAGATCTGAGAAAGTTCTTAGTCTTAGAAGTTAAGAATGACTTCGGTCAAGCTGCCGTCACATTTTCTAGCGTGTTGTGCCTGACCATCATGAATAAAGTAAGTAATTTAATTTGCACTCCTGAGTGCCCATGCACCTATCTATACAGTGACTGGCAAAGATAGGTGTTCTAAAGACTGTTTACAAATGAAGGATTGTTTCAACTGTGAGCGGAAGAACACAAGCTGAAAGTGGCCGACTTTCAGTGAGTTAAGATACTTCAGATTTAAAATTGCTCCAGAGACGGCTCTATGTTGGTCCCGCTTACGAGCTGTACAAAGGCCGTTTCTAAAATATGGTCAGCCCCCCTCCCCCGGAAGGAAAAGCTAAGATGTTAAATTGAGGAACCAGCAAAGCCATGGCTCTGTGGTTGCAGCATTGATTCTTATTTTAGTTTTAGTACAAGTTACATGGGCCGCTCCTCCCCCCAACCTTTCTCTCTCTCACACACATGCACATTAGTAGCTGAACTTGTGTGAACATCAGAGGTTGCGTCCTCCGTGGTAGGAAATATGATACACCTGATTCTGGTAGTGGCTTCATTATGCACATGAATTGCAGTCGCCCATATAAGTTTTCATTTTTTTCTCTGCTTACGTTTTCCAGAGGAAGGTAGTCTAATGAGATAATTACCTGGTATTTAATAACCTGCATTTTGGTTCCTTATTCTAGCAGTTATCATTAAAATTTATCCAAAGTATTGTCTCCGAAGCAATGAGGTAAAGAACTAGCTAAAATTATCTGTGTGATGTCTGTATATTGTTATCTGTGTGATATCTGTGTATTGCTAACTGTGTGGTATCTGTTTATTGCCCTATGTACTGTTGCTCAGGCAGAATTTCAATTAGCATGAGTCATTGTCCCCTTAACTTGAAGTGGACATTCTAAAGTGTGGGTTCTTTTAGCTCCTTGACAGCACAGGTTCATAGTAGCTGAACTGCCTGAAGTGTCTGAAACCCAAATGCTCTTAAAGTCAAAAGTTTTTGAGTATTGATATAATTCTAAGGAAGTTTCAGACTCTGGAATATTTCAGATTTCTGCATAGGTGTCATGCAAACATTCCTAGATCTACAGAACTCTGGGGTCTGAAATACTCTTGGTCCCAGGTATTTTGGATAAGGGGTGTGTAATCTGCCCCTGTATCTATTACCATGATAGGAGTAATTTCTACTACTTCTGTCATAGCTGTGACTAAATAACTTACAAGAGCGACTTAAGGGTGGTGAGGTCTGTTTTGACTCACCCTTTAGGTTACCATTTAGATCTAGGTAGGTTGGGCGAGAGCCAAAGACAGATACCACCTTCAAGGGCTACCTAGGGAGAGTCTCTTCAGCTAGCCAGGCCAGAGACTGACAGTTTTCACAACCTCCAGAAAGAGTGTCAGTATCTGGAGATCAACTGCTCAAACACATGAGTCTGTGGGAAACATTTCAGACTCAAATCCCACCAAGGAAGGACAAGGGTGATATAAATTCCTTATGGAGAAATCAAGGTAACAGGTACTGAGTGAAAATAAGTGGGTATAAGAGCACCCTTCATTTTACCTGTGAGTTGACCTGTCCATGCCATTTCCAGGGGGTTACTAACATTTTTAAATTTTCCTCTTTGGAATGATGAAGGGTAGTATGCACCATGGAAACTTTTCGGATTTCCCCCTGCCTCACTATCTTTCATGTGGAGATTTTTTACCTAAGTGTCAACAGTTCTGTTTCTGTCCTCTGACCACTGAGAATGACAGTTGGGACATTTCAGCTCTCTGCTGATCAACTGGTTTTGCCTGTGCTTTTGGGGCCTTGATTCTCCCTCCAATTTTGTACAAATGTCTGTGGTTTTTTTTTTTTAATATATAGAAGCTTGTAAATATTTTACAGTTTTTATTTATTTATTTATTTATTTATTTATTTATTTATTTATTTATTTATTTATTTTCAAGACAGGGTTTCTCTGGGTAGGTCTGACGGTCCTGGAACTTGCTCTGTAGACCAGGGTGGCCTCGAACTCACAGAGATCTGCCTGCCTCTGCCTCCAGAGTGCGAGGATTAAAGGCATGCACTGCCATCATCCATTTACTAAAATAACTATTATTATTTTAAGTATTTGTTTACATGTTTAGTCTGTGTATATCTGCACATGCCATGGTACACGTGGAGATAGAGGACAGATACCAGAAATGGAACTCAGGTCATCAGGTTTTATCCATGGAGCCATCTCACTGGTCCTTATCTTACAAGTTTTTAAATCAGGACTTGTAGTCCCTGTTCTTGGAAAAAGACGGGTGGGTACAGTGTGTAAAAAGGGAGCAAATGGACACAGATTTGGATTCATATTCTGGCTTTGACCATATCAGACCCTGGGAATCTCTTGAACCTCTGAGGCCAATGTATTTTATTTCAACTTGTTATTGATTCTTTGTCCCGCTCATCTCCCCATCCCTTCATATCCATCCTCCACCCTTGCAACTGCCCCACCCAAGAAAACAAAAATGTTTTAAAACATTAAAAAAAAACTCACAATGGAAGCTGTTACAAATGTTCATTGCAATGAGTCATTCGTCTGGTTCGAGGCCTCTGGTTTCTGCTACACTTTCAATATTTGATCCTCACTGTAACTCTTCTCAGATATCCCATTGTTGCCCTGTGTCATGGAGACCCTGCAGCTTTGGATCTGCAGGACTGGCTCCTTCACATTCTCGAGCAGTTCATAGATGGGGTAGATGTTGGAGCGGGCCAACTCAAAGCCCTGGATCTTGGCCTGGGTGGTCACTGAGTTGGTCAGCCTGCCAGCTCTCCTGCACCCACACCACCAGGGCCAGCTCTCCAGCACTGCCCTGACTAGCTCACCCAAGTGCTGAAGGTGGTAAGGGGCTGGGACAGCTCTCTCAAATGCCAAAGCCATTGAGGGGCATGGCCAGCTCTGTGAAATCCTTGGACATCAACTTGGTCCCAGGTGTTAGCCCAGGCCAGGGACATCTGCATGGCCTTTGGTGGTAACATGGACTAGAGACATCAATACAGACTCCTGCTGCTTCAGGGCAATGGACCCAGACATGTCCCTCAGGAGCAGCATGGGCCAGGACTTCACCATGGCCTGAGGTGGCAGTACAGGCTACTCATATCAGGCTGTTCCTCACCATCCTCATGTCTCTAGTTTTGCCTGTCTTCATAGTGCTCAAACCTTTCCACTTCTCTTTCCCTCCCATCTTTCTACCACATACGTGAACATCATAACTGCATGTGGGCCTTATGACAGCCAGCAGAGGCCAATTTCTTATCTGTAAATGAAAGCAGCTACTCTCTATTTTTCTGAGATATCCTTGGGTCCATTGTTTGCTGCTGTTTTCCCATATTTCATCAATGGGAATGCCTACTTTGATCCTCACTACATTTAATCAGCGTCACGCATGCATGTGAAATGTACTTGCTGTTTTATTTCCCCAAAGTGCATAATTTCTTAAAAGTGCAAACTGCGTCTATTTAAACTACATTGTCGGGGGCTAGAGAGCTGGATCAGGGGTTAAGAGCACTTGCTGTTCTTGCAGAGGACCTGGATTCAGTTCCCAGCACCCACAAGACAAAACCCTTTGTAACTCCAGTTCCAGGAAATCTGATGATCTCTTCTGGCCTCCTCAGGTACCAGGCATGCACATGGTGTACACACATATGGGCAGGCACAAATACTCACACATGTTAAATAAAAAAAAAAAAATCTTAAACTACATTGTAGTCAGGCATAGTGGTACACGCCTATCATCCCAACACTCAGACCCTGAGGTTGGAGAATCAAGAGGAAGGGTTCAGCCTAGTCTGTGTATTGAAACTCTGTATCCTCTACTATCACCTAAGTGCTACCTGATAATCGTCTTAAGTGTTCCTGTCTGGGACTGAATATTAAATGACTGTTCCTCATGCCACATTTTCTGTCAGTAAGATCCCAGCTCTGTGTCGGATGCATCTACTGATTTAACAAACATTTGAGAAGCAAGCAAATAAATGCTTGAGGGTTTATGACATAAAGTCCAACAATTGTGAAAGTATTAGATTACATTGTGTCACCACTGAAATTTCCCTCTTGTGACACTTAAATTTTTGACAAAAGAAACATCCCATCATAAATTGGTATTAGTAAATATTTGCCAACCCCCTTCTCTTGACTTCTCTCTCTCCCTTCCTCCTCTCTCTGTCTCTGTCTGTCTGTCTGTCTGTCTGTCTGTCTCTCTCTCTCTCTCTCTCTCTCTCTCTCTCTGTGTGTGTGTGTGTGTGTGTAATTAACCTTGTCATCAGAGATTATAAAGGAATAGTTCCCCTAAGCTCCTTGTGAATGAGGTCACATTATTAAGAATAAATAGGACCTAGTGTTGACATTGCTAGTCTACACCTGTGGTTGCTGGTTTTCAGCTCAAACTAGAATATAGAAAGTGCCTGGAGATTTAGGGCATGAACAAGCAAGGAAAACTGCAGTGCAGGTCAACAGAACTTGTTCTGAACATTTGGTGTACCCAAGGGGAGGGGAGGGAAGCACCAGGGAACTTTATCTCAGATGCCCAAAGCTCTCTCACTTCTCATGGCGCATGGTGGATGTGGTTGGGCTTTTCTTAACATTACTGTGTGTTTTCCAAGTCTGGCCACACTTCCTCAACTGTTAGAAGGTACTTTCCTCTGTTAGTATTTCAGGCAAGCCAGAGCTCAGAGACCTTAAAATAAGATTAGTTGATATCAATGCTGGCAACATGCAGGCTCACCTGCCAGGTCTGCACTGTCTGTGGGCCTCCTGAGACTGTGAGCAAGAAGATGGCATAAACTCAGATGGTGTAAAACTCAGATTTACACTCTCTCTCACACACACACCGTGTAGACACAATCAAGTGTATACTTCAAGGTGGGGACTGTAATATTTCTTACATATAGGCTAGAAGTTAACTCTGATTCCTAAGATAAGTTTGTAAAAGTTTGATTCTTTGTATTTTCTTTTAACATCTAACCCCACACACCCGTTTCCTTTATGTGAATCTCAAGATTTGGAGATTTTTTTCCCCTCAAAATCTTTAGGTTCTTGAATTCTAGTTGATATGTTTCTCCACAACTTGGTTAGACCACACTACTATTGGGGACATTCTACTTCTCTTTTCAGACTGGCCACTGACTCACTTCTCTACTCACTTGAGGGCCCCATTTTCCCAATTCTGGCATCTCTGGTTCCCTCTTCTCAAAGCAATGTTTTCGATGAGAGACAGTGCTGTAAGGAGGAAGCAAACACACACAAACCAAAGAAACTGGGTCTAGGTGGAAGCATTTTGTTTGCATTTTATTACCTGCACTGCGTGTGTGTGTGTGTGTGTGTGTGTGTGTGTGTGTGTGTGTGTGTGTGTATGTGTGTGTGTGTGTGTGTGTGTGTGTGTGTGTGTGTGTAGCATTGCAGTATAGTATGGGCCACTGACTTTTCCCTTCTAGAAAAAAAAGAACCATACTCCCATGCTTCCTTTTTGTGGGGTTCAACATCCAACATCCCTGATTTCAGCCACACGGAACCAGCATCAGCCACATCTGTATGCTTTGCTTGCCTTTCGTTCTCAGAGCCGTTTCCATCTTGTTTACATGGAAAACTCCATAGTGTGTCCCTAAGTCTTAGCTCTATTAAGCTCTTAGTTTAAGCTCTTAGCTCGCTCTCAGACTCTTCTCTGAAAAGCCTTCCCTTTCTTTCCTAACCCCATCTCTCTTCCCCATCCCTGCCCCTTCTGCCTCCTCCCTCTCTCTCATTCCCCTCTCCTCATCTTTTCTCCTCCCATTCTCCTGTCCTTTCCCCTCTTCCCCACTTCTTCCCTGGCAGAATCCAGTGTTTCCTTTTCTGTGCTCGAGTGGTACCGTGACGATGTCTTTAAAATACTCAGAGAAGTGTAGCCTTTTACATTCATGATGACTTTCCTTCACTTGACTGTGTGTGTGTGTGTGTGTGTGTCCCTGAAGGCATCTTTGTGCTTTCAGTTCCCAAGACAAGGTGTCTGCTTCACAAAACGATAGTGGATAGCCAACATTTGCAGGACTTCCGAATACAGGATCACTCTCTCCATGGGAGCCATGGGGACATAGGCAAGAAAGACTAAGCCTGGTGGTGGCCTTGCCAGTCTTAACACTTCCTTTGAAATGTTGAGGAACTTTAGAAAAGTGACATCTAGAATTTCTCCAGAAAGCCCCAGTCTGTAGGCATATAATCAACATGACACTAGAGTGTTGACCTTTTGGAGGTTCCTTTTGGGTCACCCTGATGAAGGGCTGAGAACAGATGTAAGAAAGCGAGGAGCCTCCTGCAGTTCACAGCTAGTGACCTTAAGCTAGTCATTTAGCCTCACTCTCCTCAGTAACACTCCCTGGGACCGATGAGATCTGAGCATGGTAAGGCAGATACAGCATTCAGCAGATACCGGCTGCTGTGTTGTCATCCTGTTCTTTCCACTGTCTCTTAGCTTCTGTTTTCTCTGACTCTAGATGACGAGGCCTCTCTAGAGGCTCTGGTTTAACATAAACGAGGAGAAAGGCTGACCAACCTTCGAGAAATCTACTCATCTGCGGGGTTTAAGTCTCTTAGTTCATTTGTGCTACTGTGACCAAATGCCTAAGGCTAGGCAGTGTTTCAGAGAAACAAATCAGAGAGTTTCGTTTCTTTCGGTTTTAGAGGCTGACAGTCATCCAAGGGTGAAGGGTTACATTTAATTCCTCTGTTTCATCCCATGCTAGCAGGCAGAAGGTAAAAACGCACAGGCTAGTAACGGTGACAGTGGGTTCAACTCAATTCTACCAGAAGGAAATTCCTGCCATATTGAATTAAATGACTGGTGAGGACTGTATGCTAAACGCTTTTATTAGCCCTCCCACTGACACTGCTGCTTTCTGGGTTTGATTCCTAACCATGACTTTGAAGCATACATTTGAACCGAAGTGCTATGTGTCTTCCTGTTAGCAGGGATTGTCTTTATCACTCTACAGGGGAGCAAATTCTTTCTGGGAATCTAAGGAGTCTTCCTGGATTCTGTATTGAGTGGTGTCCGTCTTCCTTATGAAACAAGTCACATCTTATTGTTGCATTCTCAGCATCTAGCACAGGCCTGGGGTGCAGCAGATATTTGGCAACGGCAGTTGAAGAGATACCCACAGATTTATGAGTTTGCTTAATTTATGAGTACATGGTTTAGAATTGCCAGAGAATGGATTTCATAATTCAGTTAACAATATGCAAATTTCAATTAGGTAAACACTCACCACTACAGTCTATGATTCTATGTTCTTCCTGTCCATAAACTGTTGGCCTTGGCTACTTTTAGAGTTATAGAAACATTGCAGAAGCATTATGAGGATTCGCCTTACTCTCATCACTTAGTTTCCATGACTCTAAATAGAGAGACTTTCTTTCATAGTTTGTTACTGTTGTTTTAAAAATGCTTTCCTTCACATTGGGTTTTAGTTGACACATGAAATGCTATGTATTTCTCATGTGCAACATAGGTTTATATATATAAAATTGCATTACTTCATAGTTACATTTTTATGTAGCCAGCTCTTTCTGTCTTTCTGTCCTCTTAGCATTTTCAAGAATATGACTTACTGTCATCAACTGTAGTCACCGTGCTGCACAACAGATCCTCTGAATTTATTCCTCTTTGCAACTGTGACAGTGTATTTGTTGAACCCCCACCAACCACTTCAGTCTCTGGTAGCCACTGTTTTGCTACTCTCGACTTCCATAAGATCAAATATATTTATGCATTTTTCTACATATTAGTGAGATAAGGTAATAGTTGTCTTTCTCAGGCTGTCTTCAGGTTCATCTGTGTTCTTTCACTGACAGATTTTTCTCTTCCTATTTAATTCCATGTGTTTATACCACTCACCACATTTATATGACATCTTTATCCAGTCATCAGTTGATGGACAATTTAATTATTTCCATTTCTTCACCATTTTTTTCCTTTGTGGCAGCACCTCACTAGGTAGCCTAGGCTGGCCTTCAACTCACCATTCTCCTGCCTTGGCTTCCTGGGTGCTGAAATTAAAGTATATGGCATCATGCCTGGCATTTCTTGACCATCAAGAACTGTACTGTGGTAACATGAGGGTGCACATCTCCTAACCTAGTAGCTTTCCTTCCTTTTGGTAAATATTCAGTAGTGGGGCAGCTGAACCACGTGACAGTTCTGTTTTTAACCCCTTCAGGAATCTCCTGGCTCTCTGTAATGGCTGCCCTACAACTCGAATATTCTCATGTTCGCTGGTTAAGGGAATTGGCACAAACTCAGAGGGGAACAGAGAAAATTCATTTAAAAGTTGGAAAACAAACTCACAAACTAACATCTAAAAAGGAAACGCCATCTCCAAGGTGGGAGATTTATGAATTGAACAGCTCTTGTAGTTCACCCTCTGAGATTAGCCTAAGAAAGGAGGAACTGTAATCGTATCAGAAAAGATTTAGGTTACAAGGTAGGGATATGAGACACCAGAGAGGTTATAGAATTTCCGTATTTGGGTCTTTTAAAAGAAAAATACTAGATGGCTCTCTTTCTGGGACAGTCTGTTCACTGTCTTGCCTAGAAGCTAGGACTGAACTGGATCAGCTTGTCTGTAACTGTGTGTGATGACATCCCAGAAAATAGGTCCCTCGGGCCACTTTGACAGCTCTCCTGCTCTGAATTGATCCACTGGGCAGCTGAGCGGGGGCATCTGCCTGGGATCTATGAAGAGATGCATCTGGAGACTTATTTGACAAACTTACTCAGTGAGGTGTGTGGGCTGATTTTGGTATTTGATATTTTTATTTATATCTGTATTTTGAGATAGGGTAGTCTGTGTGCTGATGAGGTAAGAGTAGGGACGGTGACTGGCCCCTGGGAGCCAGGCCCCCTCCCCCACTTGCTCACTTCCTAGGAGACATCTCTGAGGCATAGCCGTCGCTTCTGAGGGCACCCATTCCGATTGCATTATTCTCTGCAAGAGTGTCTCTCACCTACATATTCATTGCTCAGCTACTGAGTGGAGTCTTCAGACTTAACACAGAGGGGACTTTCTCTCTCAATTTATGAATGAAGAAACCGAGACCCAGAGAACAAGCTGGAGGTTGATGCTACACAGCTAGGAGGGAGGCAGAGTCTCTTCACGAGAGTCTAGTCACTGCTTTCCTCTCAGTCCCCCATGCTGTTCCTTCAGTTGAGACTCATTTGAGAAACTTACTCAGTGAAGTGTGTGGGCTGATTTTCGTAGTTGATATTTTTATTTATTTATATCTGTATTTCTGTATTTTGAGATAGGGTAGTTTTGACCGTTCTGGAATTCTCACCATGTAACAAAGGCTGGCCTCAAACTCATGGAGATCTTCTTGCCTCAGTATCTTGTGTAATAGGCTTTAGGTCCATGTCATGATACCTGGCACGTTATTTTAATTTTAGATAGGCCTCTAAGTTTATTACTCCTATAGTCTTTTTTATGGTTATTATTATTTTCAAAGGTCTATGTTTAACCTTTTCACTCATTTGTTTGTGAGCTCTCATTGTGTTAGCCGTTTTGCAGTCCATAATCTTCATCTGTGTGTTACATTCAGAACTTGACATTTGAGTGTGGGCTTCATGAAATCTTAGCCTTTGAGTCTCCCATTCTTGTACTTCTTCCTTTGTCTTCCAGCAACTAAAGTGGAGCTTTGTATAGAAATGTCTAGGCGGAGGTGAAAGGATGGTGTTTGATATTTTGGTAATAATAGTATGTTGATTGATATCAGCTCTTTGAACAAATGTATTTGGTGTGCTCTGAGCTTTTGTTAGGGGGAAATGTGGTTCTTAAAGTCCCTGAGCTAGAATGCAGGATGAAAAATAGCTGTGGGTTTTCAAGAGGCGAGTACCAGGGTTAACACTGTAGTCTAGGGAAGGAGAGGGGTGCCGGGGCTCTACGGTAGCCTCAAACTCCAGCCTAGTGCTTCAACCTTGACTACAAAGCTTGGTTTCTATAACTTGGTAGAGGGCAGAGGTACTGGGGGTGTTCTGGGAAGGACAGGTCGGGCAATGTGGTCTCTTGAGTTGGAGATAGGGCTGGGATCTGTGTGCTTGGTTCTGCCCCTACAGCTTCAGAAGCTCCTTCATTGAATGGCCAACCTGTAGAGGCTTTCAGAACACCACCAAGGGGAGTAGGTCAGAGTGCCCTGCTGGCTCCTAATAGTGTTTACATAGCCCAGAAGTGCTGTGACAGGCCTCCTTTGTCCTCTTCTGGGAGGCCTTTAGGTCACAGGCTGCAGAAAAAAGATTCTGTGCCCTGGAACAGCCTGTGGGGGAACTGGTGCATTTGCAGAGAGACGGGGGTGGGGGGGGGGGGGGGGGGGGGGAGGGAGGTCAGATTTGAGGTTTAACTTGATAGAAGAATTTGTAAGAGTCCTTGTAAGTGCCCACTTATATCTCAGGCCATTTGTAATTGAATTCATTTTCTAAAAGGTATGTTTGAGTGTTTTCCTGCTTGTATGCCTGTGCACCAGTTATGTGCCTGGTGCCCGTGGAAGTCAGAAGAGGAAGCTGGATCACCTGGAACTGGAGTAACTGGAATCACAGACAATTGGAGCTGATGTGTGGGTGTTGGAAACCAAACTCTGGTTCTCTGCAAGAACCACTGAGCCATTTCTGCAATTCCTGTAATTGAAAAAAAAAAAAAAAACCAAAGTCATTTAAAAACTGTATTTCCAGAGTCATCCTTCATATAAAAGGTAGCATACAGAGCTGGTATCCAAGGACATGGAGTAAGTTGTTGTATATTCTTTGTTTAGATCTCCTAAAGGTGTGCCTATGGAACAGAACGGGCAGGACAAAGCAAAGGCAAACATTTTTCCCACTTTAAACTGTATGAGTGTTTTCTTTTGCTACAGAACCTTGTGACAATTTTTGCTCTGTTTCTTAGTCATCTTAAGCTCATCTTAAACTCAGCCACGTATTATTCATGTTGCTCAGTGTGTTTCCGATTATTCGTGGAGACATCTGGAAGGCTTATGGTTTCCCCTATGGATGTCCTGAGCTTGAAGAGACGTAATTGGGACCAAGAGTCAGAAGTCTCCAGTTTTCCTTTCCCTACAGAGTCAAATTTCAGGGAAAGTGGGGCATAGTCGGAACAGTTTCCTGATCATGTGATCCTGGGTGACACATGCCCCAGGACTCTAGCAGGTTGATAACTGATCACCACTGTCCCTAATCTCAACACCGATGAACTCAAAGTAGCCTGTGAGTATCACATCAGGACAGGGTACTTTCCCTTTCTTCCTGCCATTTTCATGATCAGTTCTGAAACCCTGAGAAATTTCCACTCTCAAGTGGACACTCAGATGAGCTGTTCTCTTCCGTAAGTCCCTCAGCACTGTGTTCTATGGTAAACACCCATAAATGGCTTCTCCTTCACACCTCAGGAAATCTGAGTCAAATACTTTGGTAGTTACTCCTTCTCAGAATCACTGCCCATGACCCATCTGGGGACCATTGTATATCTGGAAACAGAGACACAAACCTTGGCACCTTTAAAGAAGGAACAGACTTGGTGGCTTTCGCAGCTTGGGAGTTACTAGACCTAAAGGATAGTCTTAAATTTTTAAAAACCAAAGAAAAGCTAGTGATCTCTTCAGCCAACTGTCTTGGGATTCTAGTGATTGATCTAAAAGGCTGAACTGATCATAGGAAACCCAGCAGCCAGAAGTGACTCAGATAAATTACTTGAGATTTGTCTCCTTAGATCAGTGATTCGTAAATGAAGTTCCTGAAGTGATTGCTGTGTAAATGGTTCCTGGCTTGGCACTGTTACATGAAGCAGTCATTATTAGAAAGGGTAGAGGTGCTTTAGACTGAGTCTGACGACTTGAGTTTGACCCCTAGGTCTCACAAGGTGAAAGGAGAAAGCTGATCTCCTTCAAGTTGTACTCTGACTCCCACATGTCCGATTTGGCACACACACACACACACACACACACACACACACACACACACACCCATACATTCCCCTACAGTAAATAAAATACAATTAATTTGTTTCACCAAAAGGGAGGGCGTGGGTGGGGGCAGGGCCATAGCTCAGTTGAAAAGCACATGATTGACGTATGTAGACCCTATAGCACCTAAAAGAAATGAATAAATAATTTGGGCCATACTCAGTGCAGGGTCTGGAAAGCTGAGTTGAAATTACTTATTCATGTCCTGGAAGACACATGCATCCTTTCTTCAGCCCCCCCTTTGGGGCTCCATATACTAGAGTATTAACCTTTACAGCTGTCCATGTGGCGCTTGTATTGCAAAGTGACATCTTCCCCTAGGGACCTGGCTTATGGATGACAAGTCAGCCCAGTCCTTCAAATGTGCATGAATAAAAATGGGCACAGTCCCCTCAGGCAAACACATAAGCTATGTTAGGTCTCTAAAATTAGATGCCACTGCAGTGATGTCCTTCTTAGACGTGGCTGGTCTGCATGTTATAGCATTAATCATGTCTTGCCCCACTCTGCGGAAGCGCTGTCCCTTGCACACTGTGCTCAGTTCAATTAGTTGAAGGATGTCCTCTCAGTGAAGGACTTCACTGGCCCATTTAGAGGTAGCTCCACCCTCTCACTTCTCTGAAATAAAGAGCAGGGCGTGGCTCATTGTAGGTGTTCATAAAATATGTGTGGAATGTAAGACCCCGTCTCACCCTGCGAGCACTCATGAAGGAAGTATAAGATAAGTCTAGCAAGTGTGGCCTGCCAGCTGTAGAACCAGATCAGCAGTGACCTCCAGGATTGCTATGGTGTGCTGGGGCGTCCCTGCTGTGAATGTGCATGGGCAGTGTTGGTATAAAGGAGATACCGGCCAGCTCAGTCACACTAAGTTAGTAAAGTTACAACAGCTTTCTTACAACAGAAGCCACCACTGCGCAACGCACAGAAGTGCAAGCTTCCTTCTCTGCAGTTCCCAGTCAGGCTCACATCTCCTGCCAGCTATAGATTCAAGATGCTTAGTGAGCAGCTGCTGAGCAATGAGCAGGTGGAGAGAATGTCTGCCAGGAGTGTGAAGGCGTGGGGTGGAGCTTTGGGTAGACGGGTGGGAGGAGGGGCGTAAACCGAGAGTTGGAATGTTGTTGAGATGTGAATCTTAGCTCCTCCCAGCTTCTGTGTCCTTCTCTATAAAATGAAGACAGTCATACTTATGTACCACATCGCCTATACTGAGAGGTATCATCGGAGGAAAATAAAATATACCACTTACTGCACCCCGCAGTTGCCCTCTTTTTACTGCCTGGTAAGGATTTTGCTACGAGAGCCCATGGTTCTTGTAGCATTAGCTTTTAGAGAGCTAGAGCTTAATTTTCAGCTACTTCTAGCAAAATGAGAAAGGTTTTAGGCATCCGTGAACCTCTGACGTTCCTGGCTGCATCTTCTCGCTGCGACTGTGTTTACTTTCCCTTAACTTGGAGATACCTCTGTACCTTGGTTCAAATGAGTTTTGGAAAAGTGATTGTAAGAGGAGAGGGATGGAGAAGGAGAGGGAATGGAGGGAATGTGGCGGTCACACCATTAATATGTGTCTCTTAGGAGTTACTGTGCTCTGTGAATGAGGTATTTGTACAGTTAGCCTTCCTATATTCCTCCAGAGAACCCGTCAGACCACTATCTTGTTAGAGGTAGAAGCTAGTGATAATAAAATAAATTTTAATCAATAAGAAGGCTTTTTTTTTTTAGTTTTTTTTTTTTTTGAGACAGGGTTTCTCTGTGTAACAGCCCTGACTGTCCTGGAACTCACTCTGCAGACGAGGCTGGCCTCAAACTCACAGAGATCTGTCGGCCTCTGCCTCCCAATTGCTGGGATTAAAAGCGTTCGCCACCATGCCTGGCAAGAAGGCCTTTTAAAATGAGTATCTTTCAAATATGTCTCTAGTAGATTTATGTGATTACAAGGGGATGAGATCATGTTGGGTAGGGAATAGTCTAAGTTTCTCAGGCTTGTTATTTTTATTTTGTTTGCTTTTTGTGGTCATGGGTATTTGCTTATTTTCTTTACATGTAAGAATTTTATTAGCAAAAGATTACCTACAGTAACAAAAATTTGTAGCCACTGTTAACACATGTGGCAGGAGATTTTCATTCATATTGGTATATACATACATATATGTATATGTACATGAAACTCATATTTGTAGAGAATAAGTGCAGATTTTTCAAAGGTGGGTGTGATACAGTTTGACCTGTAGGTTTTATTGTTAAAAACCTACATTTTCTTTTTTGTGTGGATATCAGCTGTCACTGAGAACAAATACAGCACTGCAGAATGATATGAAAACAAACCAACAAAAAAAATGGAAATTGGTTTAAAGTATATTTGCCACAAATTTAAAACATTTTAAAATAGATAATTTCATTACAATGGTCAAAATGAAATTATGGCAGACACATCTCATCTGCATCCTTCCCATTCCTTTTACGACTTCCCCATCAGGAAATCCACCTGGCTTCCATGGAACCCCCAGTGATAAATGTGTGGACTAGCAAGGAGCCAGGAATAGACATCCATTTTCTATTTCATTCTTTCTGCCTAACTAGAGGGCAGCAGTGACGCAGAGGGATATCAGGTTGCTCTGCAAGCTTTCTGAAAAAAAAAAAAAAACATAAAATGTGTTTCAGATTTTCATATCTGAAGTTTTAGAAAGTCACCTCCTTCTTTCACTCTTGACTATGCATGGTCAAACTTATGAACAGAACTCTTTGAGTTTATAAAGTGTGTCTATTGGCTTGGCCAAGCATTAATTTAAAAGATAATCAATCCATGATGACATTTGTAAAAATACTTATGTAAAAGTTAAATGCTTTAATTGTATATTTGTATGTGGTAAATTACTCCAAAGTATAGAAACCTTACCACCTCTTTCTCTGTTCCTTGTCATGTTGGCTGAGAGTTCAAATTGACCAGAAAGTCCACACTGGCCTCCTCAGGCAGCTGCCAGATGAATCCGTTAGCCTGGAGTACAGGGTGGGCTGGTATTGCGGCAGCTACCAGGTGAATCCGTTAACCTGGAGTACGTGGTGGGCTGGTATTGCGGCAGCTGCCAGATGAATCCGTTAGCCTGGAGTAGGTGGTGGGCTGGTATTTCATTTTACTTCACTGACATCCTTATGAGAGCAGGGCCTTCGACAAAGGATGATTAGCCCAAGAATGAATGTTCCGAAGTAAATGAGGTGGAAAGTCCCAACCCTGGGCATCACATCCCCTACCTTCCAGTTGTTAGGGAAATCTGTAAGTTAGCACAGATTCAAGGGCCAAAAATAAGCACCTCCTAGTCAGGTGAGAATCTGATTCTTGGTGCTGGGAGGGGAGGAACTGTAGACAGCTGTCTTTGGTGACCTCACATGTGAGACTGGGATGTTTAGAAAGATGGCTGCAAGTCATGGAGGCTGAGGAAGAACATGTCTTCCTCTACTAAACAGGATATGTTCTGAACTTGTAAGAATCAAGCTGTGCTGCGCTCACTCCTATGTCCTCCTTCTCTTAGGTGTGTCACCAAAAGCAGTGAAAATGGCCAGAGGATCAGTGTCCGATGAAGAAATGATGGAGCTCAGAGAGGCTTTTGCCAAAGTTGGTGAGTGAACCTGACATCCCCTTGCACCATTCTCTATTAAGGCGCTTCATGAACTATTTAACGCAGGGGTTCTCAACCCGAGGGTCGCGACCCCATCCTTTCACAGGAATTGTGTAAGACCAACAGAAAACACCGATGTTTCCATTATGACTCATAACAGCAAAATGACAGTAATGAGATAGCAATGAAAATAATTTTATGGTTGGGGGTCACCACAACATGAGGAACTGTATTAATGGGGCACACCAGTAGGAAGGTTGAGAACTCAGGAGGGCTGATTTCTGAAAGATGTGCTCAAGAAAAACACTTTTTTCCTAGTTAAATCAGGGAATTTGTATTCTTACTCACCTGCAACCTTTTCCCTACGTGTCATTATTTGCATCTTTTTTCCTTTATTTTAATATTCTTTAACTCCTCATCAGTAAGCTTGTGGTTTACTTTTGTGTTTCTATAAGAATTCCAAAAGATTACAGGAATGGGGAGGTGGCTCAGTCAGTAAAGTATCACTTGCTGCTTAAGCATGAGGACCTGAATTCGAACCCCAGCACCCACATCAAATGCTGGACATGGTGGCATGTGCTTGTAATCCTACCCCAGGTGGAGGAAGCAGAGACAGGGGAATGCCTAGGGCTCACTGGCCAGCTAGTAGAGCCAATTGGTGAGATCCAGCTTCAGTGTCAGAACCCTGTCTTGAAAAAGAATACGGGTCCTGAGGAACAACACCCAAGGTTGCCCTCTGACCTCCACATGCACATATACCCTCTCTCTCTCTCTCTTTTACACACACACACACACACACACACACACACACACACACACACACGCGCGCGCACCCGCGCTTTCATGCGTGCATGCATGCACAAGTTTCTAAATAGCATGTTACTAAAAGCTCTGCTTTGAAATTATGGGTGGGTGTTGGAAGTGATGTGATTGTCTAGTTCCAATAGCTATGGGCCTCCTGGCGGGTTTTTGCCTCTGTCTGGGTCAGGCTGAAACCCATGACTGGTCATCTCCCTCCAGGCTCACCAGTCATCTAGTATTTTCTTGCCTTTCTAAAGACGGTGCCTGAGTTAGCCCAAAGTTTCGCTATGTACTTGGTGTTACAGATACCGATGGTAACGGATACATCAGCTGCAATGAGCTGAATGACTTGTTCAAGGCTGCCTGCCTGCCTCTGCCTGGGTACCGAGTGAGGGAAATCACAGAAAACCTGATGGCCACGGGGGATCTGGACCATGATGGAAAGATCAGCTTTGATGAGTTTATCAAGGTGAGCATACTACTGAATGGTGGTGCATTCAAAACTTGAACTCAGTAAATATTCAGAGAGGCGGTCTTTCCCTTCCTGGTTCATTGTTAATAGTCTTACCTTTGTGGTTTTCTTGACTACAGTTAAGGTTTCTAAAAGTGCCTTAATCTAGCTGGGTGTGTGTCTTAATTAGAGTTTTATTGCTGTGAAGAGACACCATGACCATAACAACACTTGTAAAGGAAAGCATTTAAATGGGGCTGGCTTACAGTTTCAGAGGTGTAATTCATTATCATCATGGCAGGAGGCATGGCAGCATATAGGCAGACATGGTGCTGGAGAAGGAACTGAGAGTCCTACATCTTTATCTGAAGGCAGCACAAGGAAACTTTGTCACATTGGGCATGGCTTGAGCATAGGAGATCTCAAAGCCCACCCCCACAGTGACACTTCCTCCAACAAGGCCACACCTCATTTTTTGTTTGTTTGTTTATTTTGTTTTCTTTTTTAGAGACACATTTTCTTTGTATAACACCCCTGGCTGTCCTGGACTCTCTTTGTAGACCAGACCAGGCTGTCCTCAGACTCACAGAGATCCACCTGCCTCTGGCTCCCACATGCTGGGACAAAAGGTGGGCACCACCATACCTGACAAAGGCCACACCTCTTAATAGTGCCACTCCCTATGGGCCAAGCATTCATACATATAGGTCTATGGTGGCCATACCTATCCAAACCACCATGGTGTGGTACTCCACCTCTGTAATCTTTGCACTTGGGAACCTAAGGCAACATGATTTGCTTTAAGTTCAAGGCCAGCCTGGGCTACATAGTGAGCATCTGGCCAGCCTAAGTTGTGTAACAAGATCCTATCAAAAAAAAAAGTCAAAACCAAATTAATCAAACATATTATGGTTTTACAGGTCTTCCATGGCCTAAAAAGCACCGAGGTTGCCAAAACCTTCCGGAAAGCCATCAACAAGAAGGAAGGGATCTGTGCCATTGGTGGCACCTCTGAGCAGTCTAGTGTCGGCACCCAGCATTCCTACTCAGGTAATCTGGGATGTTGGTTGGAAGCAGAGAGAGAGAGAGTGTGTGAGAGATGAGAGAGTAAAGTATTGGAGGAGGAAAAGAATGAGTCAAAAGGACCCAGGCTTTTGGGGGTTACAGAGTCAGTATTTGGTATGCAAACCAAAGAGATAAAAGCAAAGAAACATGCACACCCGCGTGGATGGAAACCCATCTTCTCATGTGGGAGTGGACCAGTTCCAGGCACAGGACATAGGAGCTACCTGAGCCCCAACCAGCTTCCTGTACCAAGTGATTTTTATTTGCATTTAAAATATGCTTTAAAAGCTGCCAAAGTTCCTTTAAAATCATATGGACAAAATTAGCCCTTTGAGTCTTTGTCTTCAATATAATGATTATTCTTAACGCCTGCTGAGTGGTCAAAAAATATTGATTTGGAGAAGAAGTTTTATATTTATTCCAAAGGCTGACTTGAAGCAGCCTTAATGGAAGTTTTTAAGATCCCAAACAGTCCAGTCACTTAACATTTCCCAAATATGAGTTTTCTAAAAGATGATTCAATGTTAAATATGTTTGTGGATAAGCATTGCTTGCAGCTGACGAGACAAAGTTTAACCTTTTATATTAAAAAATGTATTTTTATTGATTCTTTGAGAATTTTATATGATGTATTTTGAACATATATGCCTCTCCTCCAACTTCCCCACAACCATCTTCTCCACTCTCCCATCCCTCCACACTCTATTTTGAGATTTCGTCTTTGTTTTGCCCCATTGATTCCAACTTGTTTTCCTTAGTCTTGGGAGTGGGCCCTGCCCTGGTGTGTGGTTGGCCTACAAGGTGTCACATTGTTACAGAAAATGGACTCTCTGTCTCCTTGGATAGTGGTGAGATTTCTGCCTGCCTTTCCCCCTCTATACTTGGATTTTGTCTGGCTAGAGCTTGCTCAGACCTTGTACATATTGTAATAATCACTTTGTGTTCATATGTGCAAGTGCCCAGTTGCAGCTGGTGAACACTGTTTCCTTGATATTAACAACCACCTCTGGCTATTACAATCTTTCCAGCTCCTCTTCTGAGAAAGATCCTGAGCCTTGAGGGTAGGGCTGTGATATATATGTCTCATTTAGGACTGAGCCCTCCACAGTCTCATGTTCTCTACAAGTTGACCAGTTAGGGATTAGTGTTAATTGTCGTCTACTGGAATCTTCTCTTACAAGGACTGAGAGATGTTCTCTCTACAGGGGTAGCAATATGTCATAAGAACCAGGTTTATACTATGTTCATTTAGCAGGGTAATGATGTGTCCTTTACTAGGGCAGCCACAGGTGCTTGTCCCCTTTGACGGTGCCAAGTACTGATTCCATTTCATGAAGTGAGTCTTAGATTCAGTTTTTAGAAAGTGGTTGGTTATTCCCATAACATTTGTGCCACTATTGCACAAGTAGGCCTAGCTTATCAGGCCAGTTGTTGTAGCTTGCATGGTTCTGAAAATACCCAATCTTATCTAGCCTTGGTGTTTTTGTTTTCTTTTGTTTAGTTTAGTTTTTTTTTTTTTTAATTTAGGAACGTTTCAAGACTTCACTGTGTCAAAGGACGTCATGAATCAGCACGATAGTGATTCACTACATAGTCTTTAAGAAGCTCAACAATTCATAATTTCTGAGAGACACTTGTTTTCAGTGACATACAATATGCAAAACATGGTACTAGGGAGAAGGCCCAGCCTCAGGTTTTACTAAGACTCTAAGATCAACTCATTGCAGCTTTGCTTGTAGGAAGGAGGAATTCTATCACGGGTGATTTCATTTCCTAGCTGTTTCATTATAACTGTAAAAAAGTCAAATGATACTGCAATGATTGCCCATGACATGCAGCATTTAAATGAGAGGGCTACACAGGCAGGATCTTGAGGTTTATCCTATAAATATCAAAACACATTTATATTTAAATTTTACCCACACAAAATATTTTATTATTTATCATTATCTAAATATAACATGTGCATTTTTATTTTGTTCTAAATCTTTAATGTATCTTTATGACTAGATTCAGTACTTGCCTCTTAAGGAATCTCTAATTTTTAAAACTAATAAAGACAAGATGATGAGATGTTGACCTGGGCAGCCGTGTAGTATCCCTCTCAGGAATGAGAATGTGAGGTCCGTGTGGATAATGTCTTTATCTGAGTTTCATATTGCATGAAAGTCACTTCAGCTCTTTATTTGTAGAGGAAGAAAAGTATGCCTTTGTCAACTGGATAAACAAAGCCCTGGAGAATGACCCTGACTGCCGGCATGTCATCCCGATGAACCCGAACACTGATGATCTCTTCAATGCTGTAGGGGACGGAATAGTTCTTTGGTAAATGAAAGTTCTTTCTTGGTTTCCAAAGAATCTCCCCCCCCCCTTTTTTTGGAAATATCAGCTGCTGAGTGTGTTTACTGTAGGCCACTTCTTTTGAAGCTCCCATGTGTGTGGGTTACCTTATGGACTCCACTTGATGGGATACAGGGGAGTAAACTGCCTTCAGAAGCTAATTCTAGTGAAATCCATACAACTGCTGATGTTTGAATGGAAAGAGATACAAACTACAAAGATGAGCTTATATATAAACTGAGACACAGGGATCCAAGGCCAGAGCAATTACTTTTGGGGAGTATGTTCCACACTGCTTCATCTGAGCATGACCTACCCTCACGTCAGATAGACTGCAGAAAGGAGACAGAGTAGTGGAAGTTTGTTGTGAATATATGTGAGTGTGCACATATAATAGACACATAAGCATGTGCACACCCAACAGAGTTATGAAAGTGTATGTTTAAAAGTAACTATAAAAGATAGTTGCTTAAAAATTGATTTCTCACTAAAAGGAAATAGTCACTCCCATTTTTCAATTTTTGTTTTTTAATTTGCTTTTTGGAGGACTGTGAATTGGTCATTGGCACCTTCCACCAAGCCTGATGACCTGAGTTCAACCCCCAGGAGGAGAGACTTGACTCTAGCAAGTCATCCTGACTTCCACATGCACACAGTGACACATGTGTACTCACACAAGTACATGTCTGAATTCTACATACACATAGTGACACATGCATTCTCACACATACGTGCGTGTAAATAAGTTAAAGTGTTTAAAATTTTTTGGGTTTGCCCTAGGGCGTCAAACTCAGGGCCTCCCCCATGCTGGCCAAGGACCCACGGAGCCACATTTCCAATCTCCCTTTTGCTCTTTTACAATGCTGAGACGGAGTGTCAGTAAGGTGGCTGAGCTGGCCTTGAATCCATTCTGTAGCCCAGACAGACCTTGGACTTGTGATCTTCCTGCCTCAGCCTCCTGAGTGGCTGAGATTATGGACCTACACTAGCAAGTCTGTTCCCTTTTGGAGATTTGTCTTCCATTTCCTTTCTTTAAATAAAATGGAGGTTACTGAGAAAACTTATTTTTTTATGCCCTGTTGAAGGATAAATAAAGAATAACTTAGACAAAAATCAGTTTTTCATAAACAACAATTGCTTGCTTTAGATGTCTGATCACTGTATTGGATACTTAAGTGAGAAAAATTTATCGTACATTGATCAAAGGACTACAGAATGTTAGGATAAGCCATTATATGTTTAGTTAAAGGTATTGATCAGATGTCAAATGCACATGTAGACACTATATAAACCCAGAAATGTATCAACAGCCTCTTGCATAGTGAAGACAATTTACAACAAGGCTAAGAAAGTCATGGGGGATTTGCTTTAATTACCCACTGAGAACTCAATAACATTCTAAGGCAGTGATTCTCAACCTGTGGGTCATGACCTCTTTGGGGTCACATATCAGATATCCTGCATATGAGATATTTACATTATGATTCATAACAGTAGCAAAATCACAGTTACGAAGTTGCAAAGAAACAATGTTATGGCTGGGGGTCACTGCAACATGAGGAACTGGTCACCAGGCTGAGAGCCACTCCCCTAAGGAAACCAGAACACTTCTACAGCTTAGGTGAGTTAATGAAACAAGACCTCCACTTTAACCTCAGCGCATCCAGAATAGCTTCATGCACACTGCCCAGTTCCCAGAGAGCGTTCGGGTTCGGGTTGTAACCACAAGGGTACAGCTCATTCACACCATGTGTAAACAATGTGTTGCTGACAGTGCCCGGTTCAGGTCCTGCTGGGATTTAAATCCAATACTGCAGAACTCTGTTACCCTGAGGGCCACCGTCTCTAATCTGATTGTTTCTCTTTCAGCAAAATGGTCAACTTGTCAGTACCAGACACAATTGATGAGAGAACAATCAACAAAAAGAAGCTAACCCCCTTCACCATTCAGGTGCGTCTCCCCACTGCTGCCTACCTGTGGCGCTGGCTTGGTGTGAGTGCTGCTGAGTCAGCTTTCTGCTAGAGCTCACACTTCCATGTCTTATTGGTGTTTCAGTCAAGAAAGGAGGCTAGTGTGTGTTAGTAGCTGAGTTTGTTTAGGCCAGGAAAGAATAAAATGTGTATTGGCTGAAATTGTAGCACAAGTTTTTCTTACCAATTTACCTTTGAATTGGTGCCAAATACATAGCATTAGCTGAAAAGAGAAGCCTGTCTCAGCAAGGAAAAGATGAAAAATGAAAAATGCTGTAGAGACCTCCACGGCACTGCCAACACAGCAGAGTAGAATAGATACAACCTGCTTCTATCCCTCCGTTTGTTGATTAAGTGAAATAGTCGCTAGCAGGAAATAGACTGTGTTTCTATCTTATGTGCCAATATTTTAACATTATTGTAATTCTCTAGCTCAGGGCCATGTCTAATACCTTAAATCATGAATAATACATTATCTCCTATTTGGACATAAGCAATCCTGTGTACTTTTAAAAATGGAAGGATAACCAAACTGGGAACAATAATTGAACATATGGGCATGCACTTAATGTTAGATTTACTCACAAACTTGGCTATAATAAATGCATTTTTTAAAAATCCACTATTTGGTTTGGTCGGGAAGGACTTTCTAGTGGAGTTGTTTTGTTCTTAATTTATCATACAAATAAAAAAGCTTATCTACTTCTTTGACATTGACCTGTTCCTTCATGGACCCAAAAATAGGACATAGGGACTGAGTGCTCCAAATCTTCCAGCTGTGTATGAGTTACTGGTTGTGTGCATGGTTAATATATCAACCCAGAACCTAGGGGCCCATGTGCACATGCAAGTCCTTTCGTTATCATGGAGGCTCAGTAACTCCTTCTGTTAAAAACCGATCCATCTTTTTCGGGAATTTGATTTACATCATTTTCTTTCCATGATATTAAATCTGCAAATCAAAAGACTACTCTGTTGTTCTTTTTTTTATGACCCTAATTTACATGAACAGTTGTCCCTTCTGCCATAGACAGTGACAGGACAGTGACTTCCTCCAGCTAATGGAGGCTCTGAGTGTATAGGCTTCATCAGAATGTAAAATAGAAGGTCACAGGACTCATTAATCTCATGCCAGAATGGGTCTTCCATACTGGGTGCTGGTTTGATTGAGTATGCCACCTTGGAAGCTCAGTTTGGGAATTATTAGGTCTTCCCTCATTATTATTTTACTGATTTTTCTCGGTGTTAAAACTAGTAAAGACCTTGCTTCTGGGTCTGTGACCATTCGAGAAGGACAACATCGCCCTGTTGCTAATCAGCAGTCATTTGACATTGGCAAAGTGAAAAGAACAATGCTTGCATGCTTTTTCTTCCTCAGGAAAACTTGAACTTGGCTCTGAACTCTGCCTCGGCCATTGGGTGCCATGTGGTTAATATAGGGGCAGAGGACCTGAAGGAGGGGAAGCCATATCTGGTCCTGGGACTTTTGTGGCAAGTCATCAAGATTGGGTTGTTTGCTGACATTGAACTCAGCAGAAATGAAGGTAAGATAAAGTGTCAGGTGCTGTGAATAGCATGGCTTTCTAAGATTGCCTGCATGGGTGGCTGGAGAAAGTCATTGGTCATTCTCTTGCTGGGAAAAGCACTCGGTTATATTGAGTCTGTGGTATTAAAGTAACAGACCCTATCCATACAAACCAAACTTTAAAAAGGGCAGTGCAAAGGCTTTTAGAGACCACAGACTAGCAATAGTGCTTTAGAATATATAACACAACCTGAATGGAACCCTGACCTCAGCAGCTGCTTCACAGCTCAGACTGTCTACAGCAAACATGATGAGTTTTAATGCATATTTTTGTGAGATTAATCACATTCAAATACTTTAGCAAATGCACCAGATTGGGAGAAATTGATCTATTGCTTATCGAGACGATCAAGAAAGCTGTAGATTGTATTTATACAGGATGGGTGAGTTTAGAGATCCAGTGGTACAGTCAATCATATTGTAGCTCAGGATGGTAATTTGCCAAAAAGTGGACTTTTAGATACCCAAAGAAAAGAGAACAGAGTAACTATGTAAGTTAATGAAGCATTAATTTTCTTTTTTTTCCTTTATTTTTTATTTCTTCAAGTTACATCTCAATCGCAGTCCCCTCCCTATTCACCCTCCAGTCCCGCCCTCCCACCCTCAATCCCCCATCCTCTTCCCTTTTTTTTTTTTCTTTTAAGTTTAAGGTATATCTTATTTCCCCCTACAGTTTCCCCTTTCAGTCCAAAAAATGGCTTTCTCTTATAATAATAAATACAATACAGTACAACAGAGGTAATTAGGCCATAGTTATGAGGGTTATATGGCTTAACGTACATTCTCAATGATCAGTCCATATGTATTTGGTACCTGACTTTAACATTCTACTATCTAACCATCTCCATGAGTTTAAAGTTCTATATCTGACTCAACATTCATACTAACTTGCAACACAATTTTAAAAGTATCTTCTTAGATCTATAACACTCTCTTGACTCCTAAACAACTCAAAATTCAATTATGAGACTTTAGCTGTCTGTTCTTCAATCACCTCAGAGACCTGAGAGGGATAAATATATCTGATTTTATAGGAAGTACAGGGTCTGCAGCTTCCCAATCTAAGAAATGACATACCAGTGGCTGCCTGGACAGTTCCCATTTTCTCTCCATACATTACAGCATCGCTCTTCAGTCGTTTGGCCCCGTTTCTCTGACAGACATTGATTGTAGAGCAGGGGTTATGAAGGACTTACCTACCCTGTCTTGGCAGAGCTAGGCTGTCGACTTACCTGCTTCCAGGTTTTGTCCTTTTTGGACAGCATTCTGTCTACAGTTGGAGCAAGGGGCTTTTCCTACCAAGAGATAGGCTTGCGACTAATTCAATCATCTCCCACTGGAGATTCTTCGATGCTCATCTTCTACTTGGAGGAGAATAGGGGGTGCTGTCAGGACTTGATATGTCTTAATATAAAAAAATCTAAAGTTACGAAAACATCTTTGAATGCCATATTCTGCAGATCTCTTGAGGTTTTTGAAGAGTCCCTATCTATCTCTTATATTAGGGTAAGCAGATGTTGCTTGTCTCTTAGCAGCTTTATTTCTGACTAGCTTAGCAAGTAACTATAATAGGCTGTCATAGTACCTAACAGAATGATGGGCTTGCATAACCATTAGTTTGCATTTCTTAATTATCCTAAACAGTTTATGACAATTAGTAGTAAAAGGCTGAAACATCACATTTCATTTTTTTTCTTTACCTCCTAACCCTTCCATCCCATTTCTCTGGGGTGGGGTGTCCTTATATAACAGTTCCTCATCTCAGTTGAGAGGTCGTATGAGGGCCAAGAGCCTCCTCATTCATTGGGGGTCTACGAAGCAGTACCATCAGTGAAAAGTGTCTCGTTGCCTGGGAGAGAGAACTACTAAATAAACAAACCAATAAGCATACAATAGATAAAAAAGACTAAAAAATAAAAAAATGTATAATATATATAAATAAATAAAAATTAAAAATAAGAAGTCTATGTCCAAGTTCCCTTTGGTGTGTTAGTTGTAGTATCGATACCTTCTACTATATAGCTAAAATCCTACTATAAGTGAATAGATGCCATATGTGTCCTTCTGAGTCTGGGTTAGCTCACTCAGGATGAGCTTTTCTAGTTCCATCCATTTGGCTGCAAATTGCATAATTTCATTGTTCCTGATAAAAATATGGAACGCTTCACGAATTTGCATGTCATCCTTGCGCAGGGGCCATGCTAATCTTCTCTGTATCGTTCCAATTTTAGTGTATGTGCTGCCGAAGCGAGCCTGAAGCATTAATTTTCTTAATTAGCACAATCACATCACTGGTATGATCAGTACATGAAAATACCATATTATGTACCTTAAACATACATAATAAATTTAGAAAAAAATATTAGAAAATCATATGTAGAGCTTGGTAATTCTGAACTGAAGCCAGGCCTACTGACACTGACCTACAGTCCCAGCTACTTGGGAGTCTGAGACAGGAGAATCTCAAGCTTAACTCCTGCCTAGATGTTACAGTTATTTCAAGGCCAACCTGGGCTACTAAATGAGACCCTGACTATTTGTACAAAACCATAGGTTCAACCCCTGGTGCTGTAGGAAAATAAAAGAAAGGGAGAATTTCTATGCTTAAGTAATGATAACCCAGCTGAGTAGATGGGCATGAACCTGAATAAGTGTAATCCCAGTCACATTACCTTTCCAAAGATTCAAATACAGATCCCACCACTCTGAAATTTGTAGCTAAATTATAATCTTAAATTATACATATTTAAGTTTTTAAATTAATTTTATTTATTTATCTTATGCATATCAGTGTTTCATAGGTATGTGTACCACATGCATGCCTGGTGCCTCTGGAGACCAAAAAAGAGTGTTTGGTCCCCTGGGATTGGAGGTATAGACTGTTGTGGGTCATCATGTGGGTGCTGGGAATTGAGCCTGTATCCTCTGGAAGAGCAGCCAGGTTCTTAGCTCCTGAGCCATCTCTCCAGCTCCAGTTATATACATTTTAAAAAATCTATGTGTTCAAATTTTAATAAGCAGTGGAAATGTTGAGATATCACTTTAAACCAGAAATACTAAGCGTTATATTTTAAAAGAAAAAACAAACAAACAAACAAACAAAAAGTAACAAACAGGAATCCTGAAACCCAAGAGAAAGAATATTGACTTGCAAAATCGAATGAACTAAATTTAAACCCAACCAAGCAAAAATATTTATTCATCTGGGGAAATATAGAGGAAAGTTGATTGCATTGTTGAGTTGCTATAATTATACAGGTAAGCATTTGGACTATAAAACACCAATGTTAATAGAAGGGAGAACATAGTCATGATTGATTGCAAAATCAATCTCTTAAAGGCAGGAGTGTCATTGTGACATGAAGTATGGCCCAGTAGACCCAACAGAGTATATCCAGCAAGTCGCCATAGTTACCTTTATGCTGTAACTAGTATTTTTGGGCAAGACTTGAGAGTGCTTGGTGCCTTGTCTTTTCTAATTAAAATATAGGAATAATAAGTTAGCTCTCCATAATGCATCCCTTTTAGAAAGTATCAGTGAACTGTTTATTTCATGGGAAGGGCTTTAAGACATCACACCCAAAGGGACAGCGCTGTTCTTCGCTCTTCCAACAGGGGCCCGTGTTGGGGATAGCAAATGCCCCCAACCATCTTCGTATTTATTTTGAGTCTTTTTTTTTTGTGTGTGTGTGTGTGTGTGTGTGCCTTCCCAGCTCTGATTGCTCTTTTGAGAGAAGGAGAGAGCCTAGAGGATTTGATGAAGTTGTCTCCTGAAGAGCTCCTGCTGCGGTGGGCTAACTACCACCTGGAAAATGCAGGTTGCACCAAAATCAGCAACTTCAGCACTGACATCAAGGTAGGAGAACGCCCTTGACCACGCCTACTGCAATGGAAGTGATTTATGGAAAAGGATAGATGCTGGGCCTTGTGTCTTGGAAGTCTAGGCTTAGTGTGGTTCTTTTTGGAACTCACCGTCGCCAAGGGTTAATGTGCAACTCTAGTTCTGGACCACACACACATCTTCCAAGAGCCCTTGTGTAGCTTCAAAGGGAGATGAGTCTTGCTTTGAGTTTGAGTTATAGGAAGGAAGATCATCAAGAGAGAATGAGGGTGCAAGAGAAATGCTATTTTAAAGAGTATATGGGGGGGCGGGGGCTGGAGAGATGGCTGTCAGTGGTTAACAGCTCCCTGTACAATCATAAGGACCAGAGCTTAGATCCCAACATGAGCATAATAACCCTGGTACCCCATAAACTTTTGTAACTTCAGCTACTAGAGATCTAATTCCCTCTTTTGGCCTCTATGTATGAACAGCCAAGTGAACCTGCACACACATGTGCATACATAATGCACATATGTACACATGAACATGCATACACACACAAATAATTAAATCTTAAGACAAGAAAGTGCATGTAAGACTTTGTCTCTGGTTTTATGAATGGTGCCATCTTAGAGGGTTTCCTTTTAAAAGGTTAAATAAAGATGTCTTTCTGATCACTAATAATAGTAAGCACACTGTTTGCTACATGCCAGACAAGTGCTTTCATAAGTGCATGATTGACTCGCTGAATCCTTACCAGACTCTAAGGTAAGAATTTCACAAATAATAAAACAAAGAAATAAGAGATCTGTAAAAGAATGGCCAGGACATGTGATCTTCGAATTTATGACAAATTGTATATTAAGGGTAGAGGAAACAGTTGTAAGTGGTGACAGGTGGACCAGAGTAAAAAGCAACTAAGGAACAGCTAAAGGAGCATTAGAGAGCAGTCCTCATAGCAACAGGGTGACTTACAGGGATACCAACTTTAGGAAGGATTTCAGTGTCCACTCTCTCAAATGTGAAGGAAACTTTCTCCAAAGAGAAAGAGCCAGAGGAAAGGTCACATGATGTACCAGGAGTCCACCAGGCCTAGAATTGAGTAGCTGCACCATGTGGCCTGACCTAGTGGTGTTCAGAATCCTGGCATATGTCGGGCACAGGGCTAAGAAGAATAAAGCCAAGAAGACCCCTCCCCCAATTCCGGGAGAGCTCAGCTACGTGCACTTCCACTGGTTATCAGCATTTTTCCATCAGCTCACCCAAAATGGGGTTGAGATGGGCCAGATCACATTTCTGTCTATGTTCAATAGTTCTGCCCTGACATTGTTGGAAAACTGTGTACCCAAAATTATGATCGCAGTCATAAGTGAGCCCGATTTACTCTCACTAAAAGGCTATGTTCTTAAAGTAATTAACCATCTTAGACTTTGAGAAGATCGGTGGGGCACTTGCACAGTGCTTGTATATTACATGTGTCTGAGGTGTGTACAGAGATTTAAAACAGCACAATTCTTGAGTTTTCAGTATTTAAATTGGAAGCCTTTTAAACTATCTCAACAAATGAAATGAAATTCTTGACTGAGAATAAATTTGTATTTTTAAGATCATGGCTGTCACTAAGCATATCAAAGAATCCAATAAAACTTCCAGAATTCAGACCCATACCAATTTCCTATAGCCTAGGCTAACTGTGTTTTCTAGTTTCTAGAAAAATATGAAATAGATTTACCATGGTGATATAACTCCTTTTACTAAAAAACTGCTTATAATCCCAACACTTGGGAGGCTACGGGAGAAGAACATTAAGTCCAAGGCCAGCAAGCCCAGGATGACTGATGAAATCCTGTCTCAGAAGAGGGGGTGGGGAAGTGGGGCGGAGCATCAAGAGGGCTCAAGGGGTAGACACTTGCTGTTAAGTCTCCGAACCCTGAGTACAATCCTAGGACCCACATGGTGAAGAAGAGAACAGTCTCCTGAAAGTTGTCCCCTGACCTGCACCTGGGTGTGCTCCTTTCACATATATATGTAAATTGTAATTTGAAAAAAAAAAAAGACTACTTGCTAAAGTCTCAATTGTCTCTTTGAAATCTTTTCTTTTGCTGATTGTCCATTTGAATGTATTTTAAAACTGTGCTTTAAACTTCTGCTTCCTCTCTCTGTCACTTTTTTTTAATTAACCATTAGCTGGCTGACTTCTACAGCAGTGTAAAGGTATAGCATATTTTCCTGTATACAATTTAATTCATTTAACTAAGTTGCTCATCTCCCCCTACCCTGTGGACAACAAAGTCTTTATGTTGCCTTTTATGTTGGTCCTGTACTTTCTTTAATTGCTAGACTCCTTTGGAGAGAAAACAAATACAGTATACAACTGGATAAAGTGAACCATCTAGTGAGTGAATGTTTCTAGCTCAGTTAATCGCTATATTCCTGAATGACAAGAATAAGAAATGAGATGTTTGTTTTTAGGAAATGATTGTCATGTTAACTGTGCCATTAGGGCCACTGTTTTGAAAGTGTTTTATATATATATATATATATATATATATATATATATATATATAATTTTTTAACTGTTTCTCAGGACTCCAAAGCTTATTACCACCTGCTTGAGCAAGTGGCTCCAAAAGGAGATGAAGAAGGAATCCCTGCTGTTGTGATTGACATGTCGGGACTGAGGGTAAGGCTGTGCCCGCTCTCTTCAGAAAACACCATGCTTTCTTGGTGTTGACTGCTCCTTTGTGCCACCCTGTCCCCTCTCTGCTTACGTGCCTGATAAACTATTGAACACTGTCAGCAGTTTTTGATGATAATTATGGAAACCTGAATCTGGACATAAGACGCCAGGATAAGAAATGAATACTAAGGAAAGTACCAGGTGCCACACAGAGAGCACTTCTTTATATGCCTGCCATTTCAAAGGCTCAACAACACCAACTTGGATCCAAATGTTATAATGCTAGTTCTATTTATTTAGATTTTAAAATTTTCAGTTGACACAAAATAGCTGTTAATTTATGGGCCATGGCATATATGTTTTACTAGTTAGGTTTCTATTGCTGTGATAAAACACGGTGACCAAAAGCAACTCGGGGAGGAAAGGGGTTATTTGGGACTTACAATTCCCAGTCACACTCATCATAGAGGAGAGCCAGGGCAGAAACTGAGGCAGAAAGCATGGAGGAATGCTGCTCACTAGCTTGCTCAGCCTGTTTTCTTGTGCCAGCCATCAGGACTAGTTACCTGGAAGTTGCACTTCCCTCTGTGGGATAAGCTTTCCCACATCAATCATTATCCTGAAAATACCCTGCAGACTTGCCTACAGGCCAATCTGATGGAGGCATGTTCTCAGTTGGATTCCTCTTCTCAGATGACTTTAGCTTGTGTAAAGTTTACAGAAAACTGACCAGGACAAGTGCCTTGGCTGGTGATCAGTCAAAGCCAAACTCTTCATGGGATTTGGTGTTGCTAATGATTTGTTGGTTTGTTTTCATTCGTTTGTGTCTCATGGGGCTTAAGAGAGAACCCTGGGCTTCACATATGTAGGCAAGCTCTCCAGCACACACACATCCCTGCAGCTCACATCTTTCAGGTTTTTTTTTTTTATGTTTATTTATTACTTCAGGTTACATCTCCATCACAGTACCTTCTTTCAACCCCTCTCAGTCCTACCCTCCCACCCTCTACCCCCTCTCCTTCCATCCCACTCCTCCAGACTGGAGTGTGTCTGCATATCACTCCCCCACCCCATTTCAGCAGTCATATGAGGGCCAAGAGCCTCCTCATACACTGGGGGCCTACAAAGCAGCCCCACTAGGGCAAAGTGTCTCATGGACAGGTAACAAAGTCTATGTTCCTGTTCCCTTTGGTGCATTGGCTGTAGTATACTTATCCTGTACTATATGGCTAAAATCTGATTATAAGTGAATAGATGCCATGTGTATCCTTCTGAGTCTGGGTTAGCTCACTCAGGATGAGCTTCTCTAGTTCCATCCATTTGGGTGAAAATTGCATGATTTCCTTGTTTCTGATGGCTGAGTAGTATTCCATTGTGTAGATGTACCACAGTTTTTTTAAATCCATTCCTTGGTTGAGGGACATCTGGATTGTTTCTAGTTTCTAGCTATTACAAATAACGCTGCTATGAACATAGATGAAGAAACATCCCTGTGGTTTGGTGAGGAATCATTTGGATGTATACCCAGAACTGGTATGGCTGGGTCTTGAGGTAGAACTATTCCAAGTTTTCTAAGATAACGCCAGACTGATTTCCATAGTGGTTGTTCAAGCTTTCACTCCTATCAGCAATGGAGTGTTTCCCTTTCTCCACAACCTCAATAGAATATGCTGTCATTTGAGTTTTTGATCTTAGCTATTCTGACAGGTTTGAGATGGAATCTCAGAGTTGTCTTGAGTTGCATTTCTCCGATGATTAAGGATGCTGAGCATTTCTTCAAGTGTCTCTTAGCCATTAAGGATTCCTCCTTTGTGAATTCTCTTAGCTCTGTTCCCCATTTTTTGATTGGGTTATTTGGTTTCTTGGCATTTAATTTCTTGTTTGTAAATTTTTGATATTAGCCCTGTCAGATGTGGGGTTGGTGAAGATCTTTTCCCAATCTGTAGGCTGCTGTTTTGTTCGAATGACGGTGTCTTTTGCCTTACAGAAGCTTTTCAGTTTCATGAGGTCCCATTTATTAATTGTTGGTCTTAGAGCCTGAGCTGTTGGTGTTCTGTTCAGGAAGTTGTCACCTATGCCAATGAGTTCGAGGGTTTTCCCCACTTTCTCTTCTACTAGATTTAGTGTGTCAGGCTTTATGTTAAGGTCTTTGATCTACTTGGACTTAAGTTTTGTGCAAGGTGAAAAGTATGGGTCTAATTTCATTCTTTTACATGTCAATATCCAGTTGGACCAGCACCATTTGTTGAAGATGCTGTCCTTTTTCCATTGTACCATTTTGGCTTCTTTGTCAAAAATTAAGTGACCATAGGTGTGTGGGTTCATTTCTGGGTCTTCAATTTCATTCCATTGATCCACTGGTCTCTTTCTAGACAAGTACCAACACCCCTTCATGCTAAAAGTCCTAGAGAGAATGGGCATACAAGGACCATACCTAGAAATAATAAAGGTGATATACAGCAAGCCAGTAACCACATCAAATTAAATGGAGAGAAATTTAAAGCATTTCCTGTAAACTCAGGGATAAGACAAGGATGCCCACTTTTACCATATCTCTTCAATATAGTACTTGAAGTTCTTGCTAGAGCAGTAAGACAACTAAAGGAGATCAAGGGGATACAAATTAGAAATGAAGAAGTCAAATTATCCCTATTTGCAGAAGATATGATAGTATACATAAGTGATTCCAAAAATTCCACCAGAGAACTCTTACAGCTGATAAACACCATCAGCAAGGTGGCTGGATACAAAATTAATTTTAAAAAGTCAGAAGCCCTTCCTTATACAAAAAATAAATGGGCTGAGAAAGAAATTAGGGAAGCAACACCTTTCACAATAGCCACAAACAATATTAAATACCTGAGGGTAACTCTAACCAAGCAAGTAAAGGACCTGTACGACAAGGACTTCAAGTCCTTGAAGAAAGAAGTTGAAGAGGACATCAGAAGATGGAAAGATCTCCCATGCTCATGGATAGGTAGGATCAACATAATAAAAATGGCTATTCTGCCAAAAGCAATATACAGATTCAATACAGTTCCTATCAAAATACCAACACAATTCTTTATAGACCTAGAAAAAGCAATTCTCAACTTCATAGAATAACAAAAAACCCAGAATAGCTAAATCAATCCTGTACAATTAAAAAAAAAATCTGAAGGCATCACCATCCCAGATTTCAAGCTGTACTACAGAGCAATAGTAATAAAAACAGCATGGTACTGGTATAGAAACAGACCAGTGGATCAAAGGAATCGAACTGAAGACCCAGAAATGAACCCACACACCTATGGTCACTTAATTTTTGACAAAGAAGCCAAAACCATACAATGGAAAAAGCACAGCATCTTCAACAAATGGAGCTGCTCTAACTGGATGTCCACTTGTAAAAGAATTAAATTAGACATCTTTCAGGTTTTTTTTTTACCACCACATATAACAGCGATCTTCACACATCACCTTGTTTCTCTAATATGCCTCATTTAATGGAGTTTGGGATTAAGTACAATCAGTTAATACTGAAATGAAACCATCTCTGAAGGAGAAATGAAATAGAAGCAAACAAGAAGTGATGTTCATAAGTGGACATGTTGCTACTACTGCAGCAGCCCAGGGAATAATTCTAAAGTAAAGCTTTGCTTTGTGAAAGTTGATGATTCCGTGGACTTCACAAAGACTGGGTCATCATCTAAGACATTTTAGCCTTGTTTTAAGAGTCTATTTAGAAATGACTGGGAATCGACCTAACTTATTTGAGCATGTGCTACAGTCCTCAATCTCAAATTTGCCAAAAGCAAGTTATGGTTTATTTACCAATGGTAGTATGGAGGTTGATACTTTGGGTTTTAACCAACCCTGTGTGGGAAAAGTAACTGTATGAATCAGATGTTCTTAATTTAAGACAGTAAATGTGACTTGGGTGCATCTGGTATATATAATTGTGAGCTGTAGTTAAGTGTCTACCAGTGTTAGGTCCTCGCTGTGTTAATGAGACCCTATTTTCCCCTGTGTAATGCACATGCATATGAACCCTTGACCCAGCCTCTTGACATCCTTTTCATTGCAGGAGAAGGACGACATCCAGAGAGCCGAATGCATGCTGCAACAGGCAGAGAGGCTGGGCTGCCGGCAGTTTGTCACAGCCACTGACGTTGTCAGAGGGAACCCCAAGTTGAACCTGGCTTTCATTGCCAACCTCTTTAACAAATATCCTGCCTTGCACAAACCAGAGAACCAGGACATTGACTGGGGGGCTCTTGAAGGTAACCACAATGTTCAGGGGGAAAAAATGCTCACAGCTCTGGCTCAATGGCAATTAAAAATCAGCCCTGAAGCAAACACAAATGCATCATATACACAAGCTGTCCATCAGTTCTCCAATATACAACAATTCGAATGAATTAATCAAGTCAATTATAGCCAAGCAGCAATAATCAAATACAATTATATCACATCTGTTATGCATAGGCATCATCCATTATCAGAATTAACTGTTTTAGGGAAGACAATATATTTAATTATTGAATGAAATAAATCCTAAGCTCCAAAATCCTAATTTATATACTTAATGGACTATGTTAATTCCTAGAGGCAAGAAATGGGTACCATTCATTCTCTGAAGTGTTTTTTAAACTTATGCTAGGATATGGTTACTCTAGTTTCATGTCTGTCTTGTTTATTTTTTGTGTCATTAGGACAAGAATGTATTTTGAAACAGAATCCTGGCAGTCATATTTTACAGATTAAAGCCCTCATATTGGACAAATGGCATGTAACTTCAGTCAGCTTTGCTTCTGTCAGCTAATGATTCCAGAGATATTTACTGATTCTTCTTAAAACATGAGCTAATCTGTACATTGATATAAAAGTGAAGTAAAAATGAATATTGAATGAACGTTATTAACTCAAGAAAGTGCAGGTTATTTTCTGTCTAAATCCTTTTCAATAATGCTTTCCTCTAGTTATCAACACAATATCAGTCCATATCCAACCCTGAAGCCTTGGAGAAGCCAGGCTTTGGTGGTTTTGTGTCCTGATCTTGAATCTCTGCATCAAGCCAACGAGTCACCCATTTCTAGCTGTCACTTGGGCAACACAGTCTCTTTGATCTCACCCAATAAAGCACATATAAAGCAGAATCAAATGCTTCTGCCTCCCCAATGCCTTCCCGACTTCTGCCTCATCTGATCTCCTTTTGTAGTTTTCATTTCCATTCATCCTCCCACTTTGTTTGGTCTTGTTTTACATTTTGGTCGCCAAAACCAATAGTCTTGAGTACTACTAAGATCATCTTTCTGCCCTGCACTCTTAATCTATTATGTAATCAAGTACCAATAATTCCTCATTTTAAATGTCTTCTAGATTGTTTATTTTCCCTTTCTGCTCTTCTGGACTCATATTGTCTTATACACCGTTATCTTAGTAGATCTTAGGGACCTGTTCCTCCATTCATCAAACAGTTAAATGTGCCCCCCATGCCATTACCAAACATGGTCCCTTCTGCATGTTTAATATAAATGCATATTGCCCTTCAGTGATTCTGCACACTGCTGCCAGGCACATCTGGCATAGCTTTCATTATATATCTGCCTTGCTTAAGAATTTATTATTACTGTGATCAAACAGAAGAACCTGCAGTGGCTGACACTGTCTAATATATCAGCACAAATCTGCTACCATGCATGCAGAGATTCCCAGTCCTGGCTGCAGCCTCGAGATGGTCTTACTTCTGTGGCTACACTGCACAGATTGCTGACACACACACACACCACTTTCCAGTGTCCTGAATGGAGAACGTGCCTATTGTTCCTTTTGTGCTCATTTTTACACTCTTGCATCTTACCGTCTTCCAAAATGCTCTACTCTCCCATTCCTCCTCAGCTTTTACTGACCCTAGAAAGTCAAGTGTCATCTGCTTCAGACTTCCCCTCTCTCACCAAGAATGGCAAACATATCATCTGCTTCCTCCCGCTGTACATCCAGCTGGCTCTATGGACCCTACTTGGTGCCACCAAATCTTGTTAGATGCTGTAGAAATGCTTCTAGAAATTAAATGGGAAAGCTAGCAGACTATTAGCCCTCCTCTAGTAGTGTCTGTTTTATTCTATATCTTTCATCTGTATTTCCTACACTGTAGATAAACCTAGGTTATAAATAAGCCTTGTTCTAGGGTATGTATTAACCAGTCTTCGCTAACCTAGGTGAGACGAGGGAAGAGCGAACATTCAGGAACTGGATGAACTCCCTGGGAGTTAACCCTCGAGTCAATCATTTGTACAGGTAAGAGCAACTGGAAACTCACCCTGGATATGTATCACAGAGATCCTGAAAGAGCATAGGATCCCACACACCATACTACTGTAGTGTGTGTTTTCTTCCCAAATGTGTGCCTTGGTGGGATACAAGAGTGCCACAGTGGCCTGAATCTCTGAGAAACCCACTGTCATGCATCAGGCATCACTGTATTTAATACAAAAGCTACACTTCTGCAAAGCGACAAACTTGCTTCCTGTGACCCTCTCAGGAGCAGGAAAACCAGAGTTAAATTTGCAATTACATGTCTGTCTTGTGCTATTGCTAAAGCCATGCTCCTTTTCCTGCCTAAAGGCAGTTTATGTCTGTGGAAAAGACATAGCTAGTCACCTCGGCTAGCAGATCTACTTCGCTGAATTACAATTTCTGCATCTTTAAATATGGAGCTACTCCTGCTAGACTTCCAGGGTTGCTGGGGATGTTGCGGGAACTATGTCCCTCACTTGCGGTGGTCGCTGAGCAAAATGTTGGATCCCTGAGAATTCTGTGTGTTTGCTTTGTTCAGTGATTTATCGGATGCCCTGGTCATCTTCCAGCTCTATGAAAAGATCAAGGTCCCCGTTGACTGGAACAGAGTAAACAAACCTCCATACCCCAAGCTGGGGGGCAATATGAAAAAGGTAAACGATGATTTTCCTGGGGGGTCATGAGGCAGGTGACGGCATTAGCCTGCAAAGGCTCTTTGTGAACACTCTACCAGGTGACCAAGCTTCCCTGCGTGCTTAACAAGGGATTAAATAATGGCGCAGCAATCAGAGACCCTATGAGTACCCCCATTATAGTGAACCCATCATTGCAGTTGATTACTTCTTTATAATTCATGTTGGATGTCCCTACACATTATCATGAAAATTTTCCAATTAAGGCAATTAGAGCAAACAAAGCTGCAGGGTCTCTCTCCATCGCGCCCCCAGCAAAATCTTCATTCTGATTTTCTGAAGAATCGGTTGTGCTCACAACTTGGCTGGCGCGGTTTGTCTACTGTTGATACAACAGGAACATTGTTTTGTAGCAATAGGGTTGACACAGGTACTTCTCCCCACTCCTCATCTCTGATTCTTTTTATGTTTACTTTGTGTGTGTGTGTGTGTGTGTGTGTGTGTGTGTGTGTGTGTGGAATGCTTGCACACATGCACATGTGCTACCACTTGCATGTGGAGGTGAGAGGACAACTTAGAGGAATTAGTACTCTACTCTCCTACCATGTGGGTTCTAAGAATCAAATTCGGATTGTCAAGCTTAATGACAAGTTCCTTTACCCACTGAACCATTTTGCTTACCTTTTGTGACCCGTAATGATCCACGAGTAGCCACAGGAATACCTGCCCTACATGTCTACCCACTATGTGTACATAGAATGGAGACTAGAAATACTTCCTGTCCATCTCCTCTCAAAACACTAGCTATTTTAGGGATATTACAGACAGATAAGTGAGGATGGCTCGCTATGCAGTATGAATACTCAAGAAAGTGCTCATGAAAATACATTTTTTTCTAGTTTTAATTAATGTAGATCATAGTAGTACAGAACCAGTTGATGTCTGAGATTACGCCTGTCTGATGTTATTTGTTTTATTTTGTATCTTTATTTTTATCATTTTTCTGATATTTATCATAGCCAAGATGACGCCATAAGTTGTTTGCTCTCTGCTTCACTAACAGCTTGAAAACTGTAATTACGCGGTGGATCTGGGGAAGAACCAAGCTAAATTTTCCCTGGTTGGCATCGCAGGGCAAGATCTCAATGAAGGAAACCGCACTCTCACGTTGGCATTGGTTTGGCAGCTCATGAGAAGGTAATATGATCCACAGGGATGACTGGGAGTTTGGTGAGTGGGCCTTTTATCTAGAAACATAATAGGGAATTTTCAGGAAAGTGATTTAATTTAGTAAAATCATAACTTAAGTTAAATTTAGTAACTAAAAAAGTGCCTTTTGTTTTTCTGCTACTTTTTTTCTTTTAGTTTTTAGTTTTTGGTTGAGTTTTTATAAAAACCTATTGTTAGGTTCATTAGTATCTTAGATTGTTAGTTCATATGAATGAATCATTCTTTCATCTTATTACAGAGCTCCTCTGTGTGCCTGGTCATGTTCTTTGTTCTGAACACCCCCCTCCCCCCGCATTAATATAGTCACCACTACTTCCTCTTGACTGGTATATCTTTTCTCATCCTCTTACCTTCAACTAATTTGTATCAATACAGTAGATTACTTTCATACAGGTTTAAACCTCCACCTGAAATCTTTGTCTTATATCTGGAATCTTTCTAATAATGCAGGCCCATTGATAATGAATTATTTCAGTTTCTATAAGTCAAAAGGCCTTCATTTCTCTTTTATTCTTGAAATATATTTTCTCTGAGTGTAGACTTTGATGTTAATATATTTTTCTTTTAGTGCTTTGAAAATAATGTTCATTGTCTTCTTGCCCGCATTGTTAACAGCAGTCAGCCTCGTCTTCGCTCCTCTGTATGTAAAATGTTTGCTGTTTTCGCAGGGCTCTTTTGAGATTTCTCTTTATCACTGGTTTAAAATAATTTGATTATGTATGTTGTGCAAAGTTGAATTATTGGATTGGATGTTATGGGTTTAAACTTTGCATCAAGTTTCTAGTTTTTAATTTAAGTATTTGTTCTGAATTCACCCCCACCCATGTTTGGGAAACCCTGAGTGTGTGTGTAGTCGTTTGAGGATACTCTGTTTACTTATTTCCTTTACTTTTTGTTTCATTTTGGAAGATATAGGCTGGTGTGTCTTTAATTTGTCTCTTTCTCTCTCTCTCTTGTGTACTGCCAGGTTTCATTAACTCCATTTAGTATATATACATATATATTCAAATACGTATTTACTTCTATATTATAGTCTCTACATCCAGAAGTATTGAATCTTTTCTTTAATTTCCAACCTCTCATCTTCTGCCTGCCTTCTTGGGCATATGGATATAGTTGCGATGGCTTCTTCTCTAGTCTATTTCTACTAATTCACTTTTATCTTCAATACAAGCCCTGTGTTCTTACATTTGCATGTTGCTTATTTTTTTGATCATGTGCCAACCATTATAAGGTTTACCTTGCTTGGTACTGGATATTTCTCCATTTTAAAAACAGAATTTGTGATTCTGCTCAGAGATGGAGTTAGGTTCAACTCAATTTCAATCTTTTGAGGCTTGCTTTAAGCTTACTCCTCCAGAGCTCAACTGCTGCTTATTAAGGGGATACTAAATGAGCATGCTAGCTGATGACCCATATGTTATTAACTCTTTCCTTCCAGCTGATGGGAACCAAATAATTCCAAGCCCTGTGTGAGCTTCAAGGGCTGTTGTGGCTGTTCTTTCCAGCCTCACGTGTGTGTCCTGGGCATCATTCAGCTGAAATTTGAAGGAACTCTCTGAAGATCCCTGGAGCTTTCTTTCTTGGTTAGACTTTCCTCTTTATGCTAATACTCTTCTATCTAAAATTCTGTACTGCAAATTCTAGGCTCTTTGATTTCCTTGAGTTCTAAACCCCACCACCTGAATTTATGGGGATAGTCTGTTCGGTTTGTTTCTCCTCTCTGTGATGGGCAGTCTTGGGTCTTCTTCACCTCCCCTGTTTTCCTCTCAGAGCCCACTACCCTGTCTTTCCTTTAGTCTAAATCTGAATGGCGTTGTGTGTTGGGTGTTTATGTCTGGTCCCTTTTACCTCATCATATCCATTAATAAAGAACTTTAAATTTATCTCTACAAAAGTTCTTTAGTGGAGAGCTTTAGATAAGTTTGGGAGCCAGATGTAGACTTGATTAATGAATAGCTAGCTACCTAATGATGTTAGTCAGAAACAGATTAAATAAAGATCAACTTGTTCCTCTGAAAATATTGCATCCTCTCCCCCCACTACTGATTGCTCTGATCAGGCAGAATCTTACATCCTTCCATTAGAGGATGTAAGGATCCTACATCAGCGTGACCTAATCTATTTTGTGTCTCCAGGGAAGCCCTAGAAATCACATGCCAGAGTATATTATGTCTAACAAGGTCATGATAAAGACAGGGCGACTACGTCCCTCAGCCCCCAGCTTTAGTTTCACATCTGCAGACCCCAGTTTCCATGCTTGAGTCTTGGTGTAGCTGTGCTAGTATTTCTACTCGCTGGAGGATAATCAGCAGCCATTATGGTGATGATCAGCAGCAATTGTGGTGTATTTCAGTCCCCGACTCACACTGCCTTTACCCATTCCCAAAGCTGGGGTCTCCTGACTGCTGTAAGGCAGATGCCATAATGTGGAAAGCTCTAGAGCTAAAGAAATTTGAGGTCTGTCTGTTTCGCTGTATGTCACATGCAGGTGTTATTGTAGTTCCTTTTCCATTGCTGTGATAAAAATAGCCTGGCAAAAGCAACTCAAGGGGAAAGGATTTATTTTGATTTAGAGCTCCAGGGGGTTAGAGCCCTTCATGGCAGAGAAGTCAGGTAGGGAAGACGTGATGGTAGTCAGGAAGCTGGCTGATCATCTTATGTCCAGACTCAGGAAGTGGAGTTGAACAGGAACTGAGGCTAGGCTCTACAGCCCCAAGGCCCACCCCCAAGTGACTCACTTCCTCCACTTCCTAAAAGATTCACAATCTTCCCAAACAGCATCACCAGCTGAGACCAATGCTGGTGTTCAGCCCCATGAGCCCATGGGCAACATTTGACATTCTAATCACAATAAGTGTCTAACCTTTGACATCATGACTCAACATTGTCGTTCTTAAAGTTTATGCTTAAGAACCACCAATTAGCCGGGCATGGTGGTGCATGCCTTTAATCTCAGCACTTGGGAGGCAGAGGCAGGCGGCTCTCTGTGAGTTCAAGGCCGGCCTGGTCTGCAAAGAAGTCCAGGACAGCCAGGGATGTTACACAGAGAAACCCTGACTCAAAAAATGAAGAAAAAAGAAAGAAAGGAAGGAAGGAAGGAAGGAAGGAAGGAAGGAAGAAAGAAAGAAAGAAAGAAAGAAAGAAAGAAAGAAAGAAAGAAAGAAAAGAACCACCAATTAAATTACATACAAAATTTCAAAAACATCTTTAATGTTTTAAATGGGTTTATTATGGCTTCTGTGTCGGGCCACATTCATGGCTATCCTCAGTCATATGGGACCCAAAGGCCATGGGTTGGACACACTGGACTAAAAGTTCCCAAGTGCCAGCCTCACCAATACAAAGTTCCATGAATTGTTTCTAAATGAGCTTCATTGCTTTCACAAATGTTTTGAATTCTAAACAGAAAGGTTTTGTGTACTGATGGCTTTAAAGCAAAGGTCATTTTCATTGTTGAAAATATATTTTTCTCATGGATTACAATATAGGATATTATTTGTATGTTCTAATTTAAAGATAAGAAACTTAAGCAAACCCTGTTCTGTAGAATTTTATACTATCTAAAAATCACCTGGTGTTATATTTGTTCTCAAACTGTTATTGGTGGTCAGGACTGGTCTGGATGTTTCCAGGCTCTTGGCTTCTTACTCAAGGAATTGAAAGAAAGGCTCACCCAGATTGCTAAAGTACCAAGGAAGTTTGTTCAAAAGTTTAACAGTGGTACAGATCAGAAAGAACTATGGTGTTGAGAGTGTCAGTTGGCCACGTGGGTGAGGGAGCTCAAGGGGCCTGATTATTATTAAGGGGTTCATTTTGAGAGCATGGGAGGAGGAGTTTGGTTACTAGGGGTGTAGACTGAGTAGTTCTCTATTTTGATTGACAGGTATAAGTTCTATAAGGTTTTTGTTTGTTTTGTTTTTTCACTGCATGTTCCCCTTCCCATATGCATCTTATTTTAGTCATACACATTCCCAATGATGCATAGGTATAAGACGGCAAATAGGAGATTCTCCCTAGAAGTTCACTTGCCACAATTTGTCTATTGCATGTGTATGCCGATCCAATCTAGGTCAGATTATCTTATTCAAACATAATGGGGTATGACTGAAAAAAGGTTTATCTGTGTTTAGCCATCAAGGGAAGGAAAAACTTATTCCATTGTTCAGAGGATGGGTATGTACTCAGCTCCATACAGGTGGGGTCCTGGATTACTAACAGATTATTAGCCATGCTGTTTGGGGAGGAGTGTATGTGCACAGTACATACAGGTAAAGGTCTCAGACTGACAAGTGCCTTATTAGGAGAGGGGTGTGTTCATATCCCAGAATTAGCAGTGCTTTGGGTTCTTAAACTATTCTCTATGCTCACTTGGCTCAGAAATTTCAATCGCACATGGCCCCAAGCCTTTCTGTAGGGCTGATAGATATATACACGAGGTAAGGCCTGTCTGCTGCCTCAGCTGATTTCATCCAGATGATCAGTGGCAGTTCTCACAAATGTTTATTACAGAAGATTTCTGCATACAAGGAAGTGGACAGAGAAATGTATTACTATTGAAGGAGGAAAAACGACTGGTGATTATGTAAATGGTACCAGAAGGGATTTGTTTTTCCTTTGTTTTCTTTTTTTTTCTCTCTGCCTGACACATAGTAACAGATCTATTCAATTTGCATCCAGTTCTAGGTAGAATTTATTTCACTTGGATGGCACAGATATGTTAATTTGGTCATTTATCAGGACAATAAATGGCCTGTCATTTTGCCTAAGCCTGCCTACCTTTCCCTCATCAGTAGCCTGGAAATCCTTCTAAGATTGGACAGCTGAAAAATAATGTATAAATTAGGAGATAAAAGCTTAAAACACGTGAACTGCCAGCAGATGGCAATGAGAAAGCAAAGCAAGAGAATAGAGTCCCAGGCAGGCGGGTGAGAGCATTCCCCCCAGTCACATGGGCTGTGGACGGTGACTTTGGACTAGGTCCTCAACAAACAAAATACCAAGCTTTGTCCCTCGTATCAAATGTTAAATAAATAAAGCGAGTGTTGCATGTGGGAAGGCAGGAGAGCAAGCAAGATCTATCACGTCTTTCCTGGCCTCTCATATGCACACCACATCAGTCCTCTTTTGTTGAGTTGAGGAACTGGCTGGACCTGGAGCTCACAATGTTATTTCATCTGGACAAAAGGCTTTTCAGCTCAGTGTGTTTTGTAAGTGCCAGTGATATTGAGATCTTCTCAGTAGTGTTCCAGCTAATAGCACAGTCACCCCAAACACATGTGATTAAAAAAAAAGTCTCTGTGTGTGTGTGTGTGTGTGTGTGTGTGTGTGTGTGTGTGTGTAGAGTGTGTACACCTGAGTGTAGGTACCAGTGGAGGACAGGAGAGGAT
>CAJQZJ010034344.1:136457-152911 GCA_907164525.1 Lophiomys imhausi
GAGTGTGTACACCTGAGTGTAGGTACCAGTGGAGGACAGGAGAGGATGTTGGATCCCTTGTTCCTGGATGTACAAGTAGAAGGTTGTGTTTAGTTTGTCATAAACCACCTCATGTGGGTGCTGGTAACAAATCCCAGGTCCTCTGCAAAAGTTGTACATGCTCTTATCCACAGAGCTTTCTCTCTGGGCCCTTGTTTCAAAACATTTTGAATCTGTATCTGGATAAGCAATTGCTTACTGTACTGTCTACTTGAGATTATGGTCCATTTCTAGTCTTTCTTCCCATTGCCTTTCTCACTACATTTACAAATCTGTATCTGATTCCCCAGTAGAGGTGGCAGCAAGACTGTTTTGTAGTCATGAGAACTCTGTGCCACCATGAAAGGTTGTCACCTCAAAAGCACCCCATGGCCCAGGAGGAGTATGTCTGTTCTTTGGTGGGTTTTTGTTCTAACAGACAGATCTTTGTGTAGAGGTTGGCTTCTCTCCTCTGTAGCTTTTAATTCCTAAGGTCAAGAGAATGGAAGAAAACTCAGCTTCTGTTTCTTTGGGCTGGTCAGGAGAGCAGGGCTGGATTTCTAACAAGGGGAATTCCACATCTGGAACGAGGAAAGCAGCTGGAAGGTTGTGTTTAGTTTGTTCCATCAGGTTATATGTAGGAAAGACTTAACGAGATAATTGCTGACCCATCATTCCTTACTGAACAGTTCACTGGGCAGAAATTCTTAAACATTGTCTTAAATGCAGATAAATTAATGCATATGTCTGCCAAAAAAGTAGAGGCCAGGTACTCTGTAACCCACAATCTTTATGAACCTGCAAAAGGCAGGATCTTTTTTCAAACTAGGAATATTTTTTTTTTTAAATCCACCTTAGACTTAAATCCTGGGTGCTTATTATTTTCTAACACTTTGGTCCAATTATTTATTTATTTATTTATTTATTTATTTATTAGACTAAATGCCTCATTCATCTTGCATTCATTACACATATTTTAGTCACCAATCTACAGTTCCATTTACTGGATGCCCAGTGTGCACTAGGGACCCTATTTCTTCCCTGAAAACATCATGATGAACAGACATGGACCCATCTCCATGGGAACATGGTAGATGTTGCCTCCGTCAAAAAATTCTAAGAAATAGGCTTGAATCGAGTGTCATAATTCATGCACAGCGTGGCTTTGGGAAAGGGATGCTTGAGTTGGGAAGTGTTCAAAGGACTAGAAATAAACTGGGGACAAAAGATGTCTGAGCGAGCAAGCATAGCTGAATCCCTAGAGTTAAAGGACACATGGTGTGATGGTTTGGGTTGGAAACCTGCTGGTGATTCTGTTTACTTGAAATGGGTGTGTGATGGGGATGAGCAAGGAGGAGGAAATGGAGAATGTGCAAAGAGACAATTAGCCAAAGCACCAAGGGCCTTCCTTGGTGCCGTGCTGAGAAGTTTGACCTGTAATATTTAGGCTGTGAAGAGTCACTATAATGACGTGACCACAAGTGTGTTCTCAAAGCGGAGTCAGCTGATTTGAGAGAGGAATGGGACGCACTCCTGAAAAAGATCTAATTTCCCGTTCAGTGAATGTGATTTTTTTTCTTTTGAACAAAGAAAAGCTGGGATGTTGACTCACTGGGCAAAGTGCTCACTGTGCAATCGTGAAGATCTCACTTTGGATCCCTCTCACCCTAGCTGAACTTGGCTGCATGTGTTGTAAAACCAGCACTGGTGGGACTGAGACAGATGGATATTGGGAGCTCCATGGCCAGTCAGTCTAGCTAGCCAGGTAAACTCTCTATGAATGAGAGACACTGTCATTTAAATGACAGAGGAAGACACTCAGTGTCAACCTCTGGCCTTCAAGTGCACGTACCTGAACACACACACACACACACACACGCACACGCACACGCACACGCACACACACGCACGCACACACACACACACACACACACACACACACACGCGCGCGCGCGCGCGCGCGCACACGTGCATGAAGGCAACTGAAATCCCATTAAAGATAAAAATACAATAGGGGCTGGACAGATGGCTCACAGTTAAGAACATTTGCCCTTCTTGCAGAGAACTCAGGTTTGATTCCCAGCACTCACATGGTGGTTCATAAACATCCATAACTCCAGTTCCAGGGCCCTTAACTCCCTCTTCTGACTTCCACAGGTACCAGGTATGCATGTGCTACACATACATAATATACAGCCAAACATTCATGTACATAAAATAAAATAAACAAATCCATTTTTTAACTCAGAAATATTTTAAATGGTAACAGTTTCTAAGACTGTTGCTCTCATTTTCAAGGGCAGGAAGCTGTGTTAGCCTAGAGCAAGCCGGGCACCCCTCTAATTCTGAGATTTGAACTTGAAATCCCTGTGGACAAGTGTGTGAATGTTGTGCTTTGTGTAGACTGGGTAACCAGAGCAAGTGGCAAGATGGATTATGTCAGCAGAAGTCAAGGCACCCGAGTGAAGGGTGCCCTCTTTCAGGCAGGCCCTCCAAGGTGAGAGTCAGTCTCCACGTTCCTGGGTTTCAATTTAAGAAGAAGCCATTCATGGGTGATATGACCCACTCCTACACACTTGAATCATGATGTCAGTAAGCCTGCCTGTGGCTCACCTGTGGCTTTCCTCCAGTCCAGAAGAAAGCAGGTTATCTACTCCTTGCTGGAGAATTTTAAGGGCCTGATGGATCTTATAACAAATGCTCTCCCTGTAAAAATAGCAATTATAAAACCACTGTGGACCGAAGAGGATTCTGACCCCCGGCAGTCTGAGGTTATCTTTGATACTGTATTCCTAACTCATTACCAATGCTTTCCCTTTTTCTCTGTTCACTGCCAGAACTTCTCCAGCATTTAAGTTTAAAAGTACTAACTTTCAACTTTAAAATGTTATTTATTATACGTAGGGTGTTGGTGTGGGTGTGGGTGGTTGGGATGTGTTTGTGGGTGCTGGTATATTTGTGCATGCCACGACTCGAGTGTGGACATGAGGACAACTAGGTAGAGTTGATTCTTTCCTTCCACCTCTACATGAATTCTGGAGATCTAACTGTCTCGCTGGCCTGTGCGGCAGCCACTTTTACCTGCTGAGCATTCTCACTGCCCCTTGCTCCTTTAGTTTGTATGGTCCCTTTAAGAACAGTGTTGCAGGTTAGAGGCACCCTTCACTCCCTTCACCTTTCCACACATCTCTACCATCCTGCTTGCTTTTCTTTCCCAGAGCTGTGGCCGCAGGTACAAGAGAACATTAGCTTTGTAGTCTACTATAAAAACTGTATGCTTATGTGCTAAGTTAGTCTAGGGTAACCCCATTTAAGTTCTTTTTATGCGTATGTGTCTCTCTCTGAGTGTGTGTGTTTTAGAAGGCTTCTGCTTTCATAGGTTTCCATAGAACTTTTTAAAGGGTCTTTATCTTTAATTATCCATTTCATATTTCCTCATCTATTCAAACTTCCCGTCGCCTTTCCCATTAATCCCTCCCTGTACTGCCACTCCCTCTTTAACCCCTGATAGCACTGTTTTCTATCTCCCTTCACTTGAAATCATCCCTGACAGCCCATTACTAACCCCCTGACCTGTGTGGGTATTCCAAATGGAACGCAGTTAGCTGAAGAGTCAAAGTTAGCATTCAGAAATGAGAGAAAATGTATGTTTGTCTTTCTTGGTTTGGGTTAGGTCATGCGGGATGATTGTTTCCATGTACCTGGGAATTTCATAGTTTTTTTTTTCTTAACAGCCAAATAACATCCCATTGTATAAATGCACCACATTCTTATTACCTGTCTTTTGGTTGGTGGACCTCTGGGTTGTTTCCACTTCCTAGCTCTTGTGCACACAGCGCAGTGATCCTAGGATGAGGAGAAGGGACTAGTGTTATTAAATACTATTTTCCCTCACCGATGGAATACTGTTCATACTCTCCTCCATACTGTGCCTAAAAAGAAGAGAACATTTTAGCTACTTTTCTGCAAAAAAAAAAGTCATTCTTCATTTTATTCAGGTACACGCTGAATATGCTGGAAGATATTGGCGGTGGACAGAAGGTCAATGATGACACTATTGTCAACTGGGTGAATGAAACATTGACGGAGGCACAGAAAAGCTCGTCCATCTCTAGTTTCAAGGTAAAGTTTTCATCTCCTGATTCTCCCTCCTGTTTTCATTACATTTTGAGTGACCTTCAGTGCTAGAGATTTGATGCTCTCTTTGAATTTTTTTTTTAAATGATCCATTTTTGTTTTAATGTTCATGGCCATTTCACTGACAAATTTCTCATCACTTTCCCTTAAACTGTTATTTTTAAAAACGTATTTTTAAGCACCTTGTTTTAGGCTCTATTCTTTTGACCACAGTGATGCGTTTTGTAAAATGAGAACACTACAGCTGGAGAGATGGCTCAGCCGTTAAAGGCTAGGCTCACACCCAAAAATAAAATGTGCACACTTCCCCAGTTCAGAGTATTTTTTGTATGATAATGATAAAAGGTAAAATGCCAAAAGATATCTTGGGTGATATTTTTGTTGTAAAATATATTTCATCCCAAATCTACTTTTATTAGTAATGCCATTAAATATTACAAGATTTATTATAATAACTTGGTTGTCTGTTAGCAAGACTCTTTCTCAAGGACCTGGACACTTGATCCATATTGCAATAATGTCCATGCACTGTAACTTCAGTGTTCTAATTTAAAGGTCAGGATTTGTGGGGAAAGACCCCTCCCATCCTCAGAAAGGAGAAGAGAAATTAATGTCTTTTCTCTCCAGGAAGGGCAAAGATAGAGTTGGATAGGGCAGGGCCAAGAGCTCCATCTGGTGTGAGCTCATCTGGGATTCCCTCACCTGACCTCAAACCTTCAGTTCTGCCTGAGTTGCTGAGCACAGATAAGACTGGAGGCTAGTGACTGAAGTGAGCAGAAATTTCCATAAAGAGATTTGGAAAGGCCACAGGGAAAAACAAAGTCAAAGGTATCCAGTCTGTTGCTGCATTCTGAGTCCCGGGGCTCTTCTCTCATTGTTTTCCTTATTTTGTAAGTAAAGAAACTAAAGCCTAGGAAACTTTCTGGGTCATAGACCGTAAGTGCAGGCACTGTTCTCTAAGTGAGGGCACTTTACCTGGGGCAGAGTGGCCATGGGTTGCTTAGCCATAGCTGTGAACTTGCCAGTTCAGTTGCTACTCCTTGGGAAGCAGCTGCTACGCCAGAGCCCTAATTCCATGACGGTGTCCTGGGTGCCCTTGTGGGGATGAGGTTTGATAAGCCATGCTGAGAGTCACCCTCAGGAGTACTTGACAATTCTCTCATTCCACGGGTCATTCTGGTCTAATTTTCTCTTGTCTTCTCAATAAGTCATTATGGCACAAATTTAAAAAGGTCACTTGGTGATGCAAAAGGACAGGACAGATTAGCCGAGTCCCTTTTCAGTAGGACGCTAAAACGATGAATAGAGCTCACTCTTGATTGACCACTCTGGAAAGAAGCCACTCCCTTGTCGTCTAGTAGAAAGGCCCACCACTTTCTCCCATTGTCAGCTCCACACCCGGGGGCAGAATCCAAGGAGGGAAGTGGGGCTTGGATCACTACATTTTGCTCACCATTTTTGGTGTGTTGCAACCAGAACTTCCCGAGAAGGTAGCAAAGAATGCTAATGGGAGAAACTAGGGTATGGCTCCTTTGTTATTTTTAACTGCAGCAGTTCTTTTATCAGCCAAGAGGAAATATTAAAATAGACTCATTCTGATTCTGCAAGCGATTGCTTTTCCTGTATAGGAAAATAGAGGCAAGAGAACTGGTATCAGCCTTAGAATTTATTCTGATTCACACCTTCCAAGAACGCGCTGCTTAGATGGTAGCACAGGCACACTCTTTCGTCATGAGGACCATGAATTTAAAAAGTACACATGCAGAGCTGAGTGCGCCCATGTCTGAGGAGCGTTCTCAACACTAGATGTGAACATTGAAACATTTACAAATGTCCTGGATACTGTCTGAAGTTTAGGTTCAAATCCCAGCTATACCAAGTCCCCAGGACTCACTTCACACCGGGAATTCCCTCTGCTCTGTAAACGAAGATTAACTGTGGAAGACTAGGGCCTGGTTCAGTGGGTGCAGCATGTGCTGACATTTGTGGGGCTCTGAGTTCCATTACCAGCACTGAACAAGAGTGACAAAGATTTAATGTCAATATTAAACATCCACTCCACAAAAGGGACCACTCTGTAAGGTTAGCTAGATGGTACCCACCCCCATGACGCCTATATATTTCAAAGCATGATGAATACATACAATGCTATATGTCGATTACAAAACAGGCTTCAAAAGTTAAAGCTTTTGGAAAACAAAAGAACAAATGCCTGTTCCTGAGGCGGATGGTGACGAGAAAAGGCCAGGCGAAGGGTGTTGATTACTGTCATTGTTGTTTAATCACACTGTTGCTGGTGCTGGCTCCTTGTCTCCTTGGAAACTGCAAGTTGCCAGAGAGAAAGAGCATCTGTTGTCACCCAGTCTACCTGTACCCTCACTCGTCTCCTGCCACTTACTCTAGGATGCCCCTCTTCCAGGGTTTTTCTAACACCTTCAGTCATCATTTCCATGTCTACTCTACAGGAAAGAAAAAAGACCTACCCGCGTCCCTTGACAGAAGTAGCTCTGGGATGTACTGATACGCTCTCTCTTTCTCTCCACTTAGGACCCAAAGATCAGTACCAGCCTCCCGGTTCTGGATCTCATCGATGCCATCCAACCAGGTTCCATAAACTATGACCTCCTAAAGACAGAAAACCTGGATGATGAAGAGAAACTCAATAATGCAAAGTATGTAAATAAGCCTGGGGGTGAGAGAGGGGCTCAGCTGCCAACCGGGCTGGTTGTGGAATCTTATGTCTGTGCAAATGCTTGTCTTTTCCCGATTTTTCTTCCCGTGATTTACTGCAGTCTCATTAATGGTTTAGATGTGTTACAGTAGCAGTTGAAGCTTGCCTGTTTTAGGGTGGAGAAAATCCTAGAATATTCTCATAAATAATAAGCAAGGCTACGCTTTTATAAATCTGGTTTCTTAATCCTAATCTATAGATTTCAAAACTAAAGTTTGGTGTGGAATGTCCAAATATGATCACTTTGCTCATGTGTCTCCATCCGATGTGAGTAGGCAGAACAGAGTTCAGGGCTGGGAATGTCACCAGCAGAGTATGGTTGAACACGGAGTCTGTGTCACCTGTCCTGCCAAAATGAACCCCCTAGGGTGGGAACCTTCAGGCTGTAATCTCCAAATCTGGCCCTCGACAGACATCTTTGAATAAAGATTTATTGGATCACACCCCATCCATTTACCCAGGAGCTCCTCTGCTTGAACGGCAGGGTTCAGGAGTTGCAGCAAAACCTAAAGTAGTCACTGTCTGGGCTTTACTTGACCTTAAAGGCCAAGACATGGTGCTGCCTGGCCTCCTGTAAAAAGTGCACCAACTGTTGCTCTGTACAGGCGCATTTCTTAGATGAATTTGCGTTAACTCCCCAGGGATGCCATGATGAGGTACCATGCTAACTGGGTGGTTTAAAACGACAGAAATTTATTCTTTCATAATGAGAGGAACTAGAAATCAAGCTGCCATTAGAGCTGGTTGATCCCAAGATCTCCCAGGCCTCTCTCCAGGCTTCTGTGATGGCCAGCAAATCATTGAATTCATTGGTTTATAGAAAAATAATCCTAATCTCTGTCTCCACCCACTGTGTATGTGTGACTACACATGGCTGCCTTCCCCTTTCCGTCTTCTCCTTTATGAGGACATGGGCCATGTTGGAGCCATTGCAGCATGATCTTGTCTTATGACATCTGTAGCAGCTGGATTTCCAAATAAGGTCAGCCAGAGATTGTGGGGTTCAGGACTTCCCCATATCTTTCTGGAAGAAGAGACACAACCGAGTCCCTTGCAAACCTAGCATTCACAGTACCCCTGCTTCAAAATCCCAGCAGTGCCCTTTTCCCTGTGCTCCCCATGTGATAATGCTCCATACAGTCTACTGGAGAGAAGTTAGTTAAGCTGTGGTTACACAGAGTGTGATGTGGAATATAAAGAGAAGTGTAGGATGAGGAGGGGCAGGAAGGGGCTGTAGCTCTTTAGAGCAAATGACTTCTCAGCTAAACTCATCAGTAAGAGCAGGAAACAGATGGAGGAGATAGAAATTCTAGGTAGACGAATACCATGAAAACAAAGCAAAACAACTAAAGACTTGAAACCAGTCAGTCCTGGGCACTTCGTTCAGTTTAAGGGACTTGACAAGGTCAAACAGTTTTTAAGCTGCATGGGAGCCGTTCAGAGACAAGGCTCCTGTCCATTGTCTTTCAAGAACAAGGCACAGAATTTTTTCAAAATTGCTTAGGGATGGGGACAGACTAGAACATGTCCTCTTATCCAGGAGGCTCTGTGCTAATTTCTAGCATTGAAAAACAAGAACAAACAAACCTCTTTTTAAAGAGTTTAGGAGTAAAATGTCTGTCTTACAGGCCGATCTGGGCATGGTGGCCTGAGATGTAATTCCCTTGCCAGAGAGCCAAAGACAGGCAGATCAAGGGAGCTCATTGGCTAGCCACTCTAGTCAATGTGGTGAGTTACAGGCCCATGAGAAACACTGTCCAAAAAACTAAAATAAATACCAGAATAAAAAAAAAAATAATATGGGCAGAACCTGAGGAACAACATATAAAGTTGTCCTCTGCCCTTCACGCACACTCATACACACATGCAAGTACACACACATATATATAACAAACACCACACACACACACACACACACACACACACACACACACTGTGAAACGAAAGAAAACAAGTGTGAGAAAAGGTCCAGTAAATGGTGAGAATGGTTATGTTTTTGAAGCAAGACTATGTCAGAGGTTTTGGTTTGGGTTAGGTTCTTTTTTTAATTATTTTATTTTTTTGCACTCATAGATTTTCATGCAACTTTCCCTTTGTGTTTTGTGGAAACATTCATTTTACTTTATTAGTAAATGTGGAGGAAGTTATTGAGAGATGGTCAAGGAGGAAGAGTGAGTGCTGCTCTTAAATTAATTTGGTCACTAAAGTAAGAATAATTCTTTTGGAGAGCAGGAGGAAATGGTTAAGCCCTGAGTAGTTTGCAGGGGAGGGGTGGGGGAATCTGTAGAGTAGTTATGGTTAGGGGTTATAGCAAAGGCGGGAACAAAAAAACTGCCAGGGAGCAGTGCCGGCTCATCTGAAAAGAGGTCACAACTAACAGAGATTATGTAATGCATAGAACACTGAGGTTCTAGTGTGGCTGTGATAATTCCATTTGAAAAATGAAGAACACAAAACTCTGATTATTCTAACAGGAGCACACTATAAGTTAAAAAAAATCTGTACATGGAACAAGAAATTATACACCCAGGCATTATGCATGACAGGATGTTATACATGCAGTTTTCTTATCTTCCTGTAGTTGGCATACAGTCCACGGAGTGCTTGTTCCTAGCGATTCTTACTTAATTCCTGGACTTTTTGTGCCACACTCCATCCCCCAAGAGAATATTCCTCCTGTGGGTCTCAAAAAGCAGCAGCAGGAAGCTGGAGAGATGGCTCAGGGCCTGCCATCCCAAACATAGGACCAGAGTGGGGGATGTCCATCCCCCATGCTTACAACCATATGTGCTCGTGGGGAGGCAGGAGACTCCCTGGGGCTTGCTGACCAGCCAGCCTGGCCAATTCAGTGAGCTCACCGACGTTCAGTGAGAGATTCTGTCTCAACAAACACAGTCGAGACTGACTGAGGAAAGCACCCAGTGTTGACCTCTGACCTCTTCACACTTATACCTATGCATATATACATTTTAAAAAGGTAAAAGGTGGGAAGGTCTTCAAGGGCAAAACATATGTTTCACAGTCTTCATGAGACTAGAGAATAAGATTGATGCCTTGGGGGGAGCTTAAGATTTGTCCCCACATGTGGCCAGGACCCACCCCTGCCCTCACTGAGGGTGCTGTGCCTATGCTCCTAAAGGGTTCTCCTCAGCCACTGCTACTCAGGATCTGCATTTGTTCTCCCTTTCAGGTACGCCATCTCTATGGCCCGAAAAATTGGAGCAAGAGTGTACGCCCTTCCAGAAGACCTGGTTGAAGTGAACCCCAAAATGGTCATGACAGTGTTTGCCTGCCTCATGGGGAAAGGGATGAAGAGGGTGTAAGGCCCAGGGAAGCAAGCCAGAAGATGACAAGTCAACCCTGAGGGTCAGCACAGGGTGCTCCCTGGATATAGAGGACCATTCAAGCCATTCTAAAGTCCTGAATGTTGGAGACATTATATGAGATTCCAGAAAACGCATATTTGTTCAGCCAAATAGCTTCTACTATACTTAGCAATTCGTGCTTCTCTCCTTTATCTCCTACAGATGTTTTTATTCTCTCAATTTCTACCCCACACAAAAGAAAAAAAAACAGTTAAAAAGAAGTTATTTTCAGATGCCCTACCTGATTTCAGTGGTAGTCAAGGATAAAAACAGGAGTGTTAATGGTCACCTGATCTCTCAAGCCAGTTTGATCTAGCTGCTCTTTGCCTTGTTCAGAGTGAGGACCTGGAGGGGATCATCAAACTTGCCTTAAATAAAACCCGTTGCTAGAGGCCAACACTGGATGGTCACAGCCTGTCTTTCCATCCCCTTCTCTCAGCTTGTCTCCTTGTGTTTGCTCCATTCACCTCAGAACCATATCTGCTCTGTGGTTCCCTTTCTTGCCATCCTTGTCTCTAGGCCACTGGAGCATCTGGCAGGTCAGTCAAGCTCTGGGCATCCCCAGAGTCTCTGAAAGCCTTCAAAACTGGAGATTCAAGGAAAGTGTAACAAAGAACAAACCCACTAAGGGCAGGAATGGAGGGATTAGGAAGCATCTGGCCTTCTGGGTGCATCTTCGTGTGTTTAGCCCTGCATGTTGGCTATCTGGTTATTGTGGTATCCGGTGACATTTGGAAGAAATCCTGCTTAGCTTCATTTGCTTTTAGACATCAGGATATTTGATTACTGTCGGGCCATATTTACTAATGCTCCATTTATTGGTACTATGGAAGCTTTTTGCCACCCTAAAGCTCCCAGGGTGGGGAGCTGTCAATATGTGCCAATAATACATGCCCCTGCCTCACCCAAATGCTTGCACAACATGTCAACATACATGTGAAGCCAGATGTCAAGAGTAGAACGTTGACTAGGAACTGCCTGGATTTCAAAACAAACAAACAAAAAAGAGGGCCACCATGAATCTGAATAACCCCACTAGATAAGCAATTTCCACAAAAACTTAACCAAAAGCTAAAAAGCCACAGAGCATGGTGAACCAGAGGTAAACTCCCTCTGTGCTAGTGAAAGGCTTATCCCCATGATATCTTCTTCCTCAGAGATGGAAGGAGGTAATGGGAATCTTTCATCTGCCAAAGCAATGAAAATGCGGGACCTTGGCTCCATTCCTTGGCACTAGTCTCAGCAAGCCAATAAATGACTCCTTCCAGCTCCCAGACAATATTCCTGCTGCATCTGAATGCAGAGTGTTTGGCTGTGACTTTACTCTCAACTTCATACAGCTTCAGATGATGTTTCCCCATCTGCCTGCCTCCACGAAGGAGGGATGCTGTTGCCTTAATGGAAAATGGGGATAAATCATGTTTAAAACTCTTTCCAAATAAAATGTTAATGATTCTGGCTGTTTCTGGACATGTTAAAGGTTGCTTGCAGCTCACAGGCAACAGAATGCTTAGTATCTGTAAGAAACTATAGAAGAGTTGAGAGATAGTCATTTGTACTCAAGTAACTGGCAAAAACAGATACCACACAAAAACTATGGGTGTTTGATAAGTGGTATAGCGAGGAGAAATGTTTCAGCTGAAAACTAAGGGATATGCTGCCATTAGTTTCATGAAGGAAGTTGAAACAAGAATTGTTCAAAACCCTTTGAACCCATCATGAAGATCAGGCTTGGAAATCGGTGAAAAATCTTCTAGAGTGAACTGAGAAAACGTGCTTTGAGTTGGTAACACTTGGGGCCTCCTTTCCCTCTGGGACGGATCTCACTTTGGGGGAAATGGGTGTGCCTATGGGGGAATGTGAAGAGGGTCTGCAGTAGCCAGACCTTCTAGGCTAGGCTGCTGAGACAGCAGAAGTTTGCCATCAATGTGGCATGGCTCTACCTTGACCCACAAAGCAACCACACTGCTCTACGGTGGCTAGGAAACTGAGCTTTTGCATACAAGATGTGTTCCCAGCCTTAGCAGTGGCTTATGTAAAAGTGGTTCTTTCCTAGGTGGGGTGTATTTTCAGCTCCTGTATGAGCACAGTATCTGTGTTCTATACACATGAAGAGGCTACCAGTACTATTGGTTGGGAGTAGATTGCAGCTATAGGTTTTATATGCAGGCACACAAAACAAAGACAGGATAGCATATAGCTCTGCCTAGAAAGAAGAACCATTGTGGAAGAGAGACAAGTGACCTAAGGGACATGAATATTCTAAATTTAGCTTTTTATGGCTACATTTCACGTGGGCAAACCAAGTGAGGCTTGAGGAACTGCACTTAGGATCTGCAGTTTATGGAAGCCACTCCCTCCGCTATCTAAAGTACATCTAAAGATCTGTAGTAGACAGCAGCGGCTCCCTCTCTCTACCCCAGGCTACCTCAGGTGTGCTTTGAAGCTATCTTATGTCCGTTCAATGGAGGCAGCTGAATTCTGTCCAACTATTATTAAAACAGTGCAGGCTTTGAATTGGCACGGGGGTATTTACAATATAGGAATGGTCAAGTCCTACCTTTAGGGCTTGTGATCCCCCAAAGTTCTGTTGGATCAACCATCTACCGCCTCTGTCTCAACTTCTTAATTTTCTGCCCAGTTATAAACTGCTCTTACCACTTACCTTGTGTCATAGGAGAGTATCTCTGCACGTGTCACACACCTGCCTTGAAATGCTTGACTTCTTACATCACTCTTTTGCCCTAGCGAACAAGACCAAAGCGGATACTAGTGTACCCACATCTTGAGAATAGACTTAATTTTAATTGAATGGGCACCTATCCAATTCATCTGACCTATCCAATTATATCCTGGGGGAGTACAACAGAGATTCTTTTAAGTTTCCTCAAAATATATTTCGTAGAACCAGGAACAAATAGTTGAGTCAATCCCAACTTCTCCATTTTATACCTAAAGATGTTAATACAGTAAAGGATAACACACACACACACACACACACACACACACACATGCATGTACAAACAGCTAAAATAAAGTGCAGACTTCAGTAAAGGTGTAGCAAAGCTATGAATGAAGTATTATGGGAACTCAAAACTCCACTCTGAAGGCATAAACATTTGTAGGGGAGCTCAGGTCTGATGAATAAGAAATAGACAGAAACCTTGACTTGCACATGATGGTGCCCCTTACAAAACCACATACATTCCCCAACTTTTAGTAACAGCACAGAAATGACTTTGAATGTGATTTATACTAGTTGCAAGCAGTGTTTACTGACTGTGGGAAATACTGAACAAACAGATGTGGTTACAAGGAAAGTTATGAAACAGACTTGTCTGCCTGGAAATTAGGACTCTGGAGTCCACCTGATGCAATGGTTGGATTAGGTGACTCGCAAAGTCCCAGCCAGCCTACTGATTGTATCCACGTAGACAAGGCTGCCCCAGCAGGAAAACAACCTCCTCTTCCATAGAGTGTGTAAACTCTTCGGTCGTCTAGATCAGCCTATGCCACACTGGTGCTCAGTGCCTGAAACACACGTCATGTGCCTCCAGCGTCCCTGGGACAGCGCTTGGGCTCACCTCGCTCCAGTCACTGTATCTGCTGCCTCAACCTTTATTCTTTATTCATGCCAGTAGAAGTCACACTTGAAGCCTTGGAGTAAAAGCTAGCACTGTTCTCTTATGAACCTGACATTGTTTCACCCAGTGAGGCTCTGCAGTCCCCAATCCAGAAGGACAGCTGGATGATGAGAAAGAGCAATGCTGACTGATCTCTTATGACATCAGTTACTCTTGAGAGCTTCCTAAAAAAATTCTGGTAACAGAAACAACTTCCCTACCCTTCCCGGTAATAAAGCACCCTTTTACTCAGCCTCCTTCCTCCCTATTTCTAAAAGACGGAGTTTGTGCTTTTTATGCTTTAAGTATACATAGAAAGTTTTAATTTTTTTATTAATTTATTTATCATGTATGTATGTGTGTGCATGCCATGCCGTGCTTGTGGAAATCAGAAGACAACTCGTGGTGGTTGATTCTTTCCTTCCACTATGTGGATTGTAGAGATTGAACTCAGGTCATCAGGCTTGGTAGCAAACACCCTTACCCATGAGCCATCTTGCTGGCCTCTTATGTCTACATATATTTTAAAAGTTATTGCAGTGGGGACCCCTAAATAAAACAACCTGTTGCCAAGACTAGAGGTTGCTGCTCTCCACAAACTGACTATACGGTCCTTTTGCTGAGGACAGCATCTACACAACTCACTGAACATCAAGAAATTGAACTGGTGCCTACAACAGTGTCTTCACCCCTACATGCTAGCATCTTTGGTACAGAACAGTACTCTGCATGCTAGCAAAGGAGAAATGCAAACGCCAACCCATCTACAAACCCTTTGATCCACAATGGTTTCCTGCCTGTGAGATATGCTAGTGTAACAGTGGCACAAAGCTTGTGGGAGTAAGCAACCGATATATGACTTGACTGAAGGCCCACTCCACAAGACTGAACCAATACCTGACATTTCTTGAGTTACTAAGAACCTAAGTCTAGATAGCCCAGGGACCTATGATACAGCCAAATACTACTGTCCTCTAAAAGAGCATAGCAATAAAATGACTCCTAATGACACTCTGCTTTGCCCATACATAGATCAGTGCTTTGCTCAGCCATTATCAGAGAGGCTCCCTCCTGCAGCAGATGGGAACAAATACAGAGACCCACAGCCAGACAATACGCAGAAAGTGAGAGATCTTGGAACACTCAATCCTAAATGGGATTTCTCAACCAAATGCTTCCCTTCAGGGCTCAGAGAACTCTACAGAAGATGAGGCAAAAAGAGTGTAAGAGCCAAAGGGGATGAAGAAAACAAGGCCCTCTAAATCAACAGGATCAATGTACATATGAATTCACAGAGACTGAGGCAATACCCACGGGGCCTGCACAGGTCCTTTGGGTGTATATTATGGTTTCCAGCTTAGAGTCTTTATGGGATCCTGGAGTGTGTGAGTGAGTGGACCTCTGTATCTATATGTTTCTTGTGTCTTGGGCTTTTTTATTTCTGTTTATTGCTTTGTTCTATTCTGATGTGTTATCTTTTGTATATTAATTATATTATATCATATTATATTATTTTATTATTACTCCTTAGAAGCTTGTTTGTTTTCTAAGGAGAGACAGAAAAGAGGTGGATCCAGATGGAAAGGGAGATAGAGAAGAACTGAGAAGACTAAAGGGAGGGGGAACTGTATCAGGATATATTATGTGAAAAAATATATATTTTCAAAAAAAGGGGAAAACATTTGATGAAACTAAGGAAAAAAATCTCGCGACAGACACAAAACATAGGCAATCTAGTTAATGCACTTTTGCTGTCCATAATTAAGAGACAAGAAGGCAAGATGAAGATAATTTTTATATTATCTGACATTTGAAAACTGAAGAATTCTATTTGAATAAGTAGCTTAATTAATAGAGGGTGATCACACATTATTTTGGAATAGAAATCTTTAGAAAACTACAATGCAAGCAAATATTTCATTCTAAAGCTCTATGGAATCCAGCATCAAATTAAATAACTGCATAGACAGTTACAATTAAGGACAGTGTCCCAAGTCCCAAGTACTCAGTCCGTTCTGTTCCAATTATGGTACCTGGACAAGGTGCACTTAGAAGCTGTTTAGGAATTTGCTTCTAGCCATCCCCTAGCCCTACTGAATCAGAATGTACATTTTCAAAGGTCCCCACTTGATTCATGCTTTGGTTTGAATGTTTCTCCAAAAGAATCACATACTGGAAATGTAATAATCCCCAAGGTCATACATCAAAGCTATCTGGAGGTAGAGTCTTTAGGAGATGTGGTGGTTTGAATGAAAATGGCCCCCATAGGCTCATAGCCAGTGGCACTATTGGGAGGTATGGCCTTGTTGAAGTGGGTGTGGTTTTGTTGGAGGAAGGGCATCACTATGGGGAGGGCCTTGAGGTCTCAAATGCTCAGCCCAGGTCTAGTGTGACATTCTCTTCCTCCTGCCTGATGATCTGGATGTAGAACTCTCAGCCCCTCTCCAGCACTACATCTGCCTATGTGCTTCCCACCATGAGGATAATAGACTAAGTCTCTGATACTGTAGGCCAGCCCCAAGTAAATGTTTTACTTTATAAGAGTTGCCATGATCATGGTGTCTCTTCATAGCAATAAAA
>CAJQZJ010034344.1:182034-226685 GCA_907164525.1 Lophiomys imhausi
TTTAGCCAAATATAATATTAATTTTGTATCAGTATACAAAGGTATAAAGCTATATTCAATAATCTGTCCTTTTTTCTTGTTCTTTTCTATACTATGTCTATGTCCCATTTTTTCTCAAGTCTGTTCACTCCTATATAGGAGAGAAAGGAGGATACAGAAAAGCAGTACCATGTAATTTTTATCACTATTGTTCTGTAGTACATCTTGAAGTCAAGGGTGGTGATACCTCCAGAAGTCCTTTTATTGTACAGGACTATTTTAGCTATCCTGGGTTTTTTGTTTTTTCATATGAAGTTGAGAACTGTTCTTTCAAGGTCTGTAAAGAATTGTGTTGGTATTTTGATGGGAATTGCATTAAAACACAACAGCCTAGAAAGAGCCATACTATATTGGTGAAGAGTGTCCTAGATTATGCTGCAGCAGCTAATAAATCCCAAAATAGCCATGCCTAATGCAATGAAGCCTTAATTAGTAGTCCATTTGTGCTGTTATAACAACAACAAAACACTTGCAACTATGGGCTTATAAGCAACAGAAACTTCTCCTTGCACTAGAAGCCGGAAATCCAAGGTCAAAGAGTAGCAAATTTCCCCAGAAATAATGTCTTTCCATCGTGTGCATATGGTAGGAAGGAATGGGTGGGGTCATTCATAGGCTTCCTTTATAGGGACACTATGCTAATCCTATTCAAGAGGATAAAAGTATAGGCCAGGGATGTAGCTCAGTAGCAGAGTACCACTTGCCTGGCATGTGCAAGTCCCTGAGTTCAATCCCAACACTGAAAATAACAAAAGAAAATTAAAAGAGGGGCAGGGAGATAAAATGAAAACTGGTAGAAGACATTTGCAGAGTGAGTATCTGATACAGAATAGTGCCCAGAAAATAAGAAAATGATACTAGTCAATTATTATAAAAATATAAAGGAGTGAATAAGAAAAAAATGAGCAAATAAGCTGAATAAAAATAACAAGTAAGTAAAAATTGGAATGCTAAATAACTGGAACATGAAAGTGTACCTAATTGGTAGAAGCCAGTGTAGAAATAATTAATTAAATTATGATGGCCGCCATTTGTAGAAAATGGCTAATTAAATTATTTACTTGTATTTATGTTATATTTAATTGGTCGGTGGCTGTTAATCCTTAACCCTACAATATAAATAAACAGAGATAACACATGTATTTTAACAAGCCTTGGCCTGGATTGTGCAATCTTAGCCCATCTGAGCTAGCTCTTAATTCTATTCCCCAAATATGACCCCATATATACATATGTCCCCTGGACTGCTAGTCTCCACACAAGGTCGATGTTCCAGGCCACATGGAATGACGTTTTTTTTTTCTCTAATCCATGGCATGTTTCCTCCTTCCTGCTCTTTGTTTTGCTGCTTGTCTTGGAGGCTTCTTACTGTTACCCATCAACCTCTCTGCTTCAGAAGTCTGAGCACCTTAGTCCCGCCTACCTCTGTCTTTGCCCAATGGCAGGCCTCAGCATCTATTTGACCAATCAGAGACAAGCAAGGTAAGACAGCATTACTTGATATACAGCAAGCAAGCTTCTGGGAGCAGATTAATTAGCATTTAGAATGCATAACATCACCCATCAAGCCAGAGATTTAAAATGAAGTAAGTCATAAAATTAAAAATATAAGCTGTCTGTGTTATGTTGATTGTAGAAGTGAAATGACAGATGCCATCGAACGTTGGCAGGAGGAGGCCAAAGGAAATCTTTCCCATTGGAAACAGATGAGTGAAAAAAAAATCAAGGACTAATATGCCATCATCTTGTGAGATGAAAATGATACATACCTCATGAATCAACAAGTCCACATGTCAGGAAGTTCTTGTAACATGAGCTGTAGTCAATAAGTTTGAAAGTACAACTATAAGTGAAAGAACAATGTTGGCATGAGTACATATAATATGCTCTTTTAAAATTTAACAAAAGTTGTAGTATATGCAAGGCAGGCACTCTACCACCAAGCTACCCCCTTATGTTTTATAAAATTAAAATCAAAATCAAATAAATCCAAACAATTCCTGAAGGATCCACACAGGCAACAGTCCATAGCTGTGCATAAGAAAAACTACCATGAAGAAAAGCAAGAGATGAAACCAAAGGTGAAAAGTGAAGGTATTTGGTATCTTCTGGGGTGTGGGAATGTGAGAGAGGAAGAAAGGGCACACAGAGACCTCCAAGGAAGTCAGTAAAGTTCTCTCTGTGTCTTTCTTTTCTGGTTTATGTATAGGTGGGGGTGGAGATGTGGTGCTGCTTGAGACAGAGTTTCATTATGTAGCTCAGGCTGGCCTGGAAATTGCTCTGTAGCCCAGGCTGGTCTCAGGATCATTTTCCCTCAGCCTTCAGAGTGCTTGTGATGACAGGGTGCACTATCACACCTGGCCTGGAGTTAGATTTCTCGAGTAGGGTGATGGGTTCACAGATACTCTTTTTAGGATGTAATAAGCTTGAAACTAGTGTTAACACAAATATTCTCTTATGCCTCAAATTGATGGGGTGATGTTATGCATTCTAAATGTTAATTAACCTGCTCCCAGAAGCCTGCTTGCTGTACACTAAGTGAAGCTATGCTACCTTTCTTGTTAACCATTGTCCCTGATTGGTTAAATAAATGCTGAGGCCTGAGATTGGGGAAAGACAGAGGTAGGCAGGACTAAGGTGTGGGTTTCTGAAGCAGAGAGGTTCAGAAGGGCAGACAGAGAACATCTTGGATAGAAGAAACCTCCATAAGAAGAAAAAAGAAGCCTCCAGAGAAAGAAAAGAAGCCAGAGGAGCAGGAAGGAGGACACATCCATGAGTTTGAGAAAAGAACCTCATTCCACATGGACTGGAACATCAGCATGGCATGGAGAATAACAGTCCAAGGGGAGATATGTATACATGGGGTCATATTTGGGGAATAGAATTATGAGTTAGCTTAGATGGGCTAACATTGCACAATCCAGGCCAAGGCTTCTTAAAATCCATCAGGTGTCTCTGTGTGCTCATTTATAATGGCGGGTTAAGGATTAATACCCATCATAGATAATCTAAATACTGGTAAATAATTTAATTAGCCATTTTCTACATCAAATACTTGATATTGTGTGGCTATGAATTGACATAGCAATTATACATATTTGTGGGATACAGTGTCAGGTTTGGATGCACATGCACACTGCCTAGTCAGATCAGGATAGTCACAGGTATATCCTTTATTTGTGAAGATATTCAAATCCTCTCTTCTAGCTAGCTATGTGAATATACAGAACAATCTTGTTTATCATAGTCACCACCATGTGGTAGAACACCGAAGTTTATTTCATCTAGTTGTAACTTGCATCTTTTATTCAACCTGTCTTCGACTCCCCTCACCCTACACTTCCCAGCTACTTTTGTGCTGCGCCCTTTCTTGAGATGTCGTCTAAGAGTCCACCACGTGGGTAAGATCACATGGCGCTTGCCTCTCTGTGCCTGGCCCATTGTACTTACTTAACATAATCTTTGTTAGCACACATGACAGTATCTCATTCTTTAATTTTTTTCTCTTTTAGATTCTTATTTATTTTACATGTATGTGTGTTTTGCCTGCCCTGAGTCAATGTGCACTGTGTAAGTACCTGGGGCCTGCAGAGGTCAGAAGAGGGTGTCAGCTCCCCTGGAACTGGAGTCGCAGATGGTTGTGAGGTGCCATCTTAGTGCTAGGAGGAATTGAACCTGGGTCCTTAGCAAGAACAACAAGTGCTCTCAGCTATTGAGCCATCTCTCTAGCTCCAGGGATATCATTGTTTTTAATGACTGAATATTAGTCTATTGTGTGTGCGCGCGCATGTGTGTGTGTTTATCACATCTTCTTTATCATCTTATCCACTGATGGACACTCAGACTGACTCCACAGCAGTGAGAAGTATTACAGCAAAAGTGAGAATGCAGATGTCTCTCTGACATACTAATTTCATTTCCTTATGCCCAGCAGGATCATCAGATCATATTCCAGCCCTTTCTTCATTCATGAGCAAACTCTGCATTTCCAAAATGGCTCCACTAACTCACATGCCCAGTGACAGCAAACTAAAGTTCTGCTTTTCTCCTCGTGAAAAACAAAGATGAATTTGTTATTTGTCATCCTTTTCTCCCACGCAAGTCCTTGTGCACCAGTGTGCACACACAGAAGGGAGAGGGAAGAGATCGGTGTTCTGCAACCCAGAGAGCTGCAGTCTTGTGATTCTTTAGGAGTATGACTATGAAAAGAAGGCTGCTAACCTTTTACACCAAGTCTGCCTGTGCCTTAATACTCTTTAAGTTTTGTTTCTGTCTTACAGTGACCTAGAAGCTCCCTCAGGAAAATGTGTGCCATTTTCACATCGTTATTTAACCAAAACCCTGTTTTCCTCCGTAGTGGCCAGGTTTTGTCTGCTCTTCCTAGAACCTCTAGACAAGTTCAAGTTCTTCAGAATCTTACTACAGCCTATGAGGTAATCCCCTAACTTACACTTACATTAGCTTTTTATTTTCCCTGTGAGCCTTGTGAACTATGTTCCCCTTCCAATCTGTCTATATGTATCTGGCTATAATCTCATGGCCAGAATCAAACCTCTCTCTGTGTGATTAGCTTTTCAGTCACTTTCATGGTATTACCTCAGAGCCATAAGCATGTCACCACAAAGCTCTTGCACTAACATATTTTGGCAGTGTTTTGCTTGTAAAACTGTGATTCTTAGCCAAGGAGTAGTAGGCACATAAGTCATAAGGAAACTTTTATTAAAATGTCCGTGCCCGCGTCCCATCTCCCCAGGATGTGGAAGATTGGCAGGCAGCAGAGAACGAATGAGCCTGTGTTTGTTAGTATTCTCTGGGAGATAGAGATCAGATCAGTTTGGGGGTCCAAGCAGTAAGGGGTGCTTGTTAAGGATAAAGAGCAGGGAGGGAGATGGAGGCGGTGGAGGTGCCTTCACTGCAGAGAGAAGAGGGGGGGTGACTTGGTGGCAGGCTGCACACTTAGCTTTGCTTTAATCCCTTTATCCCCACCTCTGGGAGGAATGACCCTGCATGAACACACCCACAGTGCGCAGGAAGCATGAGCAGCAGCCCTGGGCAGCAAGGCCTCAGCCTCAGGTGGCCACTAGGAGTCACCTATCCCTCTTGCAGCCCCCGAGCTGAGAGGAACTTGTCAGCAGCCCTCTTACCAGATAAAAATGAAATACCTCTAGGGAGATCAAAAATCTCAAATGTAGTCACTTTGTTCTGTTCCTTGTATATTTTCTACTTTCATTATTTAGTTATTTTACCAAAAACCAACTGAGTTTCATTTTAACATTTTCATACACACATCACAGCACTGTGCTCTCATTTACCTCAGAATCTCATTGCTTATTCTGAGGCTGGGTATATGACGTCAGACAAATTAGCTGTGATTCCTAATTGGCTAATCTTTACAAAGAAAATGATACCATCTGCCTAGTTGATATCCTAATGAGCGAAGGAAATGAGTGTGAAAGCACTTTGGAGAAGTGCAGTAGAATGAGAAAAATGTAAATATTCAGCAGCATTAGATGAAAGAAAGAGACACTAACATGATAATAATATCAAACACTCGGAGCCTTTACTAAGCGAAATCAATGTGTTATCAAACTTCCTTCCTAGAGAGAATTTCATTTTTCTTTTAAGCCCCTGAAATACATTTCCAGCTCCACAGTGAGCCATAAATGTATTCATTTTCTCATCAAATATTAAGCATCTGGAGTGTTCCAGGCCCTGTTTGACAACTAGAATGACAGTGGATAAAAGGAGCTCCCTGAAAAAATGAGTGTTTACCTTACTGTGTATGGGGTGGAGACTGGCTAACAGATGTCCTTGTCACAGGCCTTTTAGAGACATGGCTTTTATGTATCTAGTTACAGATGCAAATGATGTGAGCAGCTCAGCTTTTAACTTACCAATTTCCCCCTGGAAACCATAGGTCGTTCTCTGGCAGCCAGTGACAGCTGAATTCATTGAGAAGAAAAAAGAAGTGCACTTTTTTGTGAATGAGTCTGATGTCGACAGTGTTAAAAGCCATTTAAACATGAGCAGAATTCCATTTAGGTAGGTATCCTTTGCTGTGCATTCAACAGGTATGATAAACACATACCATGCCTTTGACCGAGAAATGGTATAATTGCTTTGTTGGAAATTAGAGTGCATTGAAAACGTCGGTGCGGCAGTCTCTGAATCAGCCTGGTGGTAAGATCCAAGACCCAACTCGGTGACAAGTGGTCCAACCTCTTACCACTTCGGTCCCTCATCAGAGCTAAGACTCAGTGGTCTTAAGAACCTGTCATTCATCCTCTTTCTATGACTACTTTATTTCTAGACCTAGTGGGCAAAACTGTCACTCACTTCGGGTATTAGTTATTTGTCTCCTCGTTACAATAAAAAAAAAACTGACAGAAGGGAATCTAAAGAAAGAAGGGATGTGTGTTAGGCAGGGTTCTCTAGAGGAACAGAATAACAGAATTGATAGTGCACACACACACACAGACACACACATATTTAATAGCGGGCATACTTGCAAAGAACTTTATTTACTTTTAGGTGCATGGGTATTTTTCCTTCACACACACACCACATGTGTGCCTGGTGCCCACAGAGCTAGAAGAGGATATCAGAGTCCCTAGAACTGACATGTCTCAGTTGATCTTCAGTGAGAGAGAGAGAGAGAGAGAGACAGAGAGAGAGAGAGAGAGGGCAAAAAGCACAAGCTCCTTTCTTCCCTGTCCCTTAAATAGGCTGTCACAAGAAAGTGGATTTAGGGTGAGTCTTCCAACCTCAAACAATCCAGATGTAAGATGAGTCTTCATACCTCAAATGCTCCAATTAGCTAAATATCCCTCACAAATGTGCCCAGCTGCTTAGAATGTTTAGTTCATTCCAGATGTGATCTATTGTTGCACACAGTCCATCACGGGGAGGCAAGGAGACAGTCACACTGCATCCACAGTCAGGAAGCAGAGAACAATGAGAGTTGCTGCTGGCTCCCTCTCCCTTCTACTCAGCCCTGGACCCCAGCCACAGACTACTGCCACCTACATTTAAGATGGATCTTCTTGTGTCCGCTAACCTAATCTAGAAAATCCCTCAGGTGCCCAGAAGCCTATCTCTTCAGTGATTCTAGAGGCAGTTCAGTCGACAGTAAGCATGATGCCTTAGTGGGCTTTGGGATATGCTATCTCTTGGAAAAGGAGACAAATCTGTCATGAATTCTTTCTTCTCAAAGTTAGTGAATGTTTCTGAAGACCTGGCTCTCAACTAGAAAGACAGTATGTCACTGCAGAGAACCTGCCTGCAGTTTGGCTCTGCCACTTAGTCACCTAGGTGGTCTTGTAGGATTTATGAATGTTCAGTGGAGATAAAATAACACCGGCCATGTATCTTAAGTGATTTAAAAGGGTTTTTAAAAGCCGGTGTACTGGGTGTTGTTTCTGTTCAGAGGCCATTCCCTCTTTTAGTTTCTCTGGTGTACTTTTTCTCTCCTGATCCACTGTTCATGAGCCAGTGTCCCCTTACTGTCCTTTGTACTTCTTGAGACCATGGTCTATGTATACCAATGGATACACTCTGTGTAATATGTTGGGAGAACCATTGATGATTTATTAAAGGTATTTACTGCCTCTCCAGGAATTGTTCTGAGCCAACCCACATATTATTCCACTTGTCCTTATAGAACTGTGCAAAGTAGATACTGTTCCTAGAGACAGATGGAAAATGTTTACAGGTTTGTTTATTTTAATTTTATTTTATGTGGATGGGTGTTTTGTCTGCATGTATGTCTATGCACCACTTGTGTAGTATCCACAGAGGTCAGAAGAGGGCATCAATTCCCATGAACTGGAGCTAGAGATGGTTGTGAGTCACCCTGTGGGTGCTGGGAACTGAAACTCCATCCTCTACTGCAGGAGCCAATGTTCTGCACCATCTTTCCAGTGCTGGATTTTTTTTTTTTTTTTTTTTTTTTTTACTTACAAGGAAATGTTCCAAAGTCAGCTAGTTGAAACACGGTGGAGACAGAAGTCAAACTCAGAACATTCAGACATCAAAGTCTTGGCTTTTAGCCATTGGCCTAACTAAAGAGACTATCATCAGTGTGAGAGCAATTTCCAAATTGCTCATCCTGGCTGATGGATAATTCTGGTAAAGTGCTTGCCTAGTTAGTAGGGTAAGCAAGCTAACAGCCTCAGTATGTGTCTTTCCCTGAATTTTGACTTGCGAAAGGCTTGCTCGTGTTTCCTCCTGAAGAACAGATGGGTTTCATCATACAGAACATCAGTGAAAAACAAGGAAAAAGGGCGTTCTGCTTCTACGTCCTTGGCTGAAAACAAATACTGTTCTGTGTTGAAGTGGGTATACATCAATAATTATGCTTTAGCCAGATTTCTGTTGTTGCGATAAACCCAAAGACCAAAACAACTTGGGAAGGAAAAGGGTGATTTAATCTCACATATTATAGTCTACCATTGAGGGATGTCAAGGCAGGAGTTTGAAGGAGAAACCACAGAAGAGCGCTACATGCTGGCTCACTCTCAGGCTCACATATCAGCGACCTCTACTAAGCAGCCCTGTCCCATCTGCCTAGAGATGGTACCACCCGCAGTGGGCTGGGGCCTTCGTATGTCAGATAGCAATCCAAAAATAAAAGACCGCGTAGATCTGCCCGCAAGCCAATCTGGTGGAGTCAGCTCCTCAGTTGAGGATTCCTCTTCCCAGGTATGCCAAGTTGACAACCAAGACCAGCCATCAGAATTTTCATAGAAAACAACACACTGAAGAACCACAGTCCAGAAGTACAGGTAGAAGAGGTTGAGATTTAGGCAGTCCTGAAGCTATACCCCATACCCTGTCTCCAGTGTCCACAGGGCTCTGCTAAAAGGGTTCATGGATTCATCTTGGCTCCACATACGGCTGTATAGTTTTAGTTTTTCAACTGCTCATTAGACCTGCTGGCAACTCTCCCACATGCTCACACACTGCGCCTGCAATGGGGCCATGTGGGAAGGCCAGCACTGTGCTTGGAAACCTCTCACCTTCTGCTTCATCATCAGCGTCCTGGTGAGCGACGTGGAGGATCTAATCCAACAGCAGACTTCCAATGACACGGTCAGTCCCCGGGCCTCCTCCTCATACTACGAACAGTATCACTCGCTAAATGAAGTAAGTTACCATGCCATTCCTCAAAGGTAGTGTTTTCACGTAACCAGGATTGCCATTTTAGCCACGAGGAATTTTTTTTATTTTTATTTTTAATCACATTTAGGTTGGTTAAATGGTAGTAATTCACCCTTTTGCTGATGTCTCCCCTGGGAAGGTTGCCCCCATATTTAATAAACTGGCTCTACAATAGCATGCATATCTAAAGCTAAGAGTATCTGGAATTTCTGGGGATAATACCGAAGAAAATACTGAATCCTAATAAAAGCAGAAAATAAAGACTAGGACAGCTATACTGAAACTACCAAAAAAAAAAAAAAATCAGTTGTTCATGTCTCTGTGGACCATGACGTGAATTGTATTCCTAATGAATAATCACCAGATTACCTAATAGAATTAAAGTGATATATTCACTTATATTTAAATGCTATAAATGAATGCATTTTATTCCTCTGGGTAGGAGCCTTCAAAGCAGCATGTCCTTGACTAGATGCCTAAAACCTGGCAGAAACTATATCTAAGACTCGGGTAATAAGAATCAATTATATATTTCATCTTTGAAATCATCTGTTTCTTTCCAGTTGGTTAATCCAGATCTCAGGCTGCCTCCAGAAACTATGCACATTGGTTGATGGGGGTGATAGAGTTTCACATCCCCCCATTATTTCCCTTCAGTATCCTACACAGGCCGCTTTCCTCTAGCATCTACTACCAGCAATGCGGGGCAGCCTAGATGCAGAGAGGTTAGGTAGGAGGGGCTTGAAAATCAAAGGTGAATGTGACGTCACTCTGTTGACTTTGATGGGTGGAGGGGAATGTCTTAAAAAGGAGGATTTCAAAATATATTAAAAAAAATTTTTTTTGCCAGAAAATTATGTTGTCTTACCGTATCCCCATGAAAGACTCGGAATGGCAAGCAAAAAAATAAACAAACAAACAAACAAACACCATGACTGCATTCATTTGCTAGGTATTCCATAACAAAATGACATAATTTATTTGTTCATATTTCTGGAGGCAAGAAGTTCAAGATCAAAGCATTGAGAGGTGTGGGTTTTCCTCTGAGGCCTCTTGCCTTGACATGTGGACAGTTGTTTCCTTGTCCCCAAATGCTGTGCGATTTTACTTTCTTTTGCTGTGACAAACACCTTGACCAAAACAACTTGGGGAGAAAGGTTGTTTTTTTTTTCTCCTATGTCACCTAGAACAACCTGCCCAGGGATGGCACCACCCTGGTGCCACCTTCACTATCAGTTCATAATGAAGAAAATGCCCCTCATACTTGTCTACAGTCATTTGATGGAGGCATTTTCTCCGTTGAGGTTCCTCTTCCTAGATAACTCTAGCTTGTGCCAAGTTGACATAAAACCAACCAGGACCTGTGGCTTTTCTGTGTACCTTCCCACATGTCTCCTGTCTGAATCTCCCCTTCTTGTAAGCACAGTAGTTGGACAAGATCAGTGTCCCCCTTGAACTTAACCACAGTCACAATCTATGGTTCTGAGCATCAGGACTTCCATGTACCAGTAGGGGAAATACACTATATCGTTGCCATGATATTTCAGAAAGTATTTTAAACTTCTCCTCTACCTACTCCGAATCCTTTCTAAAGACTTGTGGGAAATGTGGTGCTTCTACTCCCAGAAATTCTTTTATCTCTTTTCTTCTACTCCCACTTATCATAACTTCATCATGCGCACCACCCAAGATGGGCTAGTAAGTTCGCCCATGAAGCTGACTGTACAACTCTGTTGGTGGAAATCTGGTGAATCAGCAATTCTACAGCATTGATTAATCCATGTAGTAGTTTCCTCAGACATATTTACCCCTGGATAACTAGTGTGGGAAATAGAATTCTAGTGAATAACCCTTTAGTGGTTAAATCTGTGACACCTTAGAAACGGATAGTGTCAGAACTTGGTGCCAGGCCTTCCAGGAGCATCTTTGTCCCCAGCATTGGTAGAAGAACTTAGACATGTTCTTGCTGATTGTGCCACCACAGTAAGACTGTGGGTAAGTGATGCTCCAATTACCACCAGTCAGGGATGCTGTATGAAAACATCACTAGGAAAGCTCCCAGAGACAAAACCAAAGAGTTGATCATCATAAGTTCAGAAGGTGCATGGGTCCCTGGGAAGTTAGTCTGTATTGAAGTAGGTGGCAATGCCTTAACCGTATGCGTGTTGTTAGGCCCAAGGGCCTCTTCCATCCTTGTCAAGGGGAGTGCTAACCTTCTCTCCTTTCATACAACACGTTAGTCTGTATTGAAAAACGACCAAGTTTGGTCCAAGCTATCTCAAACCAGGCGATAATTCAACACCTGCTTTAAAGGGTTTGCTAAAGTCAGCCCCAGAACTTATTTTTTCCTCCCACTGTAATTTGAATAGAGCTTCATATTCTATTGGATTTCTGTGCTGAAGAGAGTCCAGAATGAAGCCACTGCTCGCTGTGGAGTTGCTTTTTACAGCTTACCCTCATATTGACCTTTTGTTGTCACAACATCTCATTAGGTTTCTGGTGAGAAACAATAATGCCAACATCTTTCCTGTGTAAAAAATGGTGCCCCCCATTACCTTGTCCCTAAAAAGTGAGTTTGTGTGTATGTATTTATGTGTATGCATGTGTGTTTATTTGTGCATGTGTGTATATGCATGCATGCCTGCTCGTGCATGTGTTTGGAATCCAGAGAACTGAGTTTGTTATCTTCATTTTTTTCATTGCTTTTCATATTATTTTTGAGACATAATTTCTGAACCTGTGGCTCACCGATTCAGCTAGACTGGCTGACAAGTAAGCTCCAAAGGTCTGCCTGTTTCTGTCCTCTCAACATACTCCAAGATTCCCCAGTATTAAGATTACATATGTGTGCTTTAGTGCCCAAATTCTACACCGGTGCTGAGGATCTGAACCTGGGTCCTTATGCTTGCTGAGTGCACACTATAGTAACAGTTACCTCCCTTGCCCTGAATTTCCTTTTTTAAGCCTCATTATGTGAACTCCAGGATGCCTGGTAGGAGGAGTGCATATAGAGAGACAGAATCTCAAAGTGATGAGCCTCTAAAACATGGTTCTCAACCTTCCTGATGCTGTGACCCTTTAATACAGTTCCTCATGCTGTGGTGACCCCCACCAACCATAACAGTATTTTTGTTGTTATTTCATAACTGTAATTTTACTGTTATGAATTATAATGTAAATATTTTTGGAGATAGAGAATTATAATGTAAATATTTTTGGAGATAGAGATTTACCAAAGGGATCTCAACCTCACTGCTCTAAAAAGAACTCTGGAGTGGGCATAGTGGCTCAAGACCATCACCTAAGCATTCAGAAGGCTGAGGCAAGAAGATGGTAATTTCAAGGACAGCTTGGGTTACACAGTGAGAGCCTGTCTCAAAAGACAAAACAATAAAAAACCCAAGGCATAGCTCAGTGGTAGAGTGCTTGTCTGTCACATACAAGGCCCTGCATTCTAACCCCACCATCAGAAAATGAATAAAAAATATCTGTGTGTAGAAATAATTAAATTATTTCCAGTATTTATATTATCGGCAATGTTAACCCTTAACCCGCCATTATAAATGATCACACTCAGACATCTGATGGATTTTAACAGGCCTTAGCCTGGATTGTGCAATCTTGGCCCATCTATTCCAGTTTATAATTCTATTCCCCAGATAAAACCCCGTATATACATATGTCCCCTTGGATTATTATTCCCCAAGCTATGCTGATGTTCCAGACCATGTGGATTGATGTTCTTCCATCTTCAACCCATCACATCTGTCCCTTTCCTCCCTGGTGCTTCTTCCCACGATTCCTCTCTGCTCCTCCAGAGCCCACCAACCTTTCCCCCGCCCCACCTCTCTTCTACACAATCCAGGCTGTAGCATTTATTAGTGTCACTTGGTGCACTTATGGCCTGGCATAGCAAGCAGGCCCCTGGGAGCAGATTAATTAACATTTAGAATGCATAATGGATCACTGCACCATCTGTGTATTGTATTTAAAACAAAATCCCAAACATTTGATTTTGCTAATGAAGGCTCAGGAGTCAGATGCTTGAGTGAAAACCTGTTAGCTCAGAGAGGCAGATCAGCTGACCTTCTTCCTCAGCCGATGTCTCAGAAGGAAAAAGCTCCTTCTCCTTCTCCATAATGTCATAAATACTCTTCAAATTCAATGTCCCTCCTTTCTACTTCCTGTGCACCTCTCTATCCATCACTGGGACTTCCTCTCACTCTCTATGGTTTTTTCTTACATTCACTCACTGTCAACTGTTTGCTTGCTCTGCCTCTTGACCTATGGTTAACTTTATTTAATCCTATTTACAGAAAGCTCTTGGATTAAAGGTGTGTGCTAGGGCTGAGCCACACCATAACAACCTGTTTACAGTAATCAGAAAGCTCTTAGATTAAAGGCTGAGCCACACCACAACTAGAAACAGGTTTTTCCAGTACACAATCTCAGGGTTCATAATGTGATCAAATATTGTACAACATCTGGGCTGGAGAGATGGCTCAGCAGTTAAGAGCAATGGCTGCTCTTTCATGGAACCTGGCTTCAATACCCAGCATCCACATGGTGACTCACACCCTCTGTAACTCCAGTTTCAGAGGATCCAATGCCCTCTTCTGGCCTCCAAGGGCACCCAAGTGGTGCATAGACCCATATCCAAAGACATAAAATTAAATAGAAGTCAATAATGTCCAAGGCCACATTTGAAAGATGAACCCTTTGCTCTTTGCTTCTTAGAGCTGTTTCAATTTTCCCTAACCCTTAGAACTCATCAAAACTCTGCTTTTATTCCTTTTCAGAAGGGGAAACACCCCTTCCCAAGTGTTTTCAGTTCTTCAGTTCCTTTATATGTGAAGACTGGAGGGGACCTCCTGTATGTGAGGAAGCTGCCTACTTCCCGTGATCAGAGGCACCCTTTTGAATTTGCCCTGTGACTAACCTGTGACTTCTGTTCACATAGATCTATTCCTGGATAGAAGTTATAACTGAGCGGTATCCTGACATGCTCCAGAAAATCTACATTGGATCGTCATATGAGAAGCATCCACTTTATGTTTTAAAGGTATGTGAAGGGATTCACATAGAGGGGATATTAACCCTCCAATGGTGTTTGTTGTGACTTAGTTCTGCTTTTCTTTTGAGTTCTGGAAGTGTTTTTATTTCAAGTATATCCTAACTTTAACATCCAGCTACTTAGGGATAAATTACCTTTAATTTTTTTCCCTTGACTAAGAAGTTTATAAGAGTGAAACCCAGTCCTAGAATCTGCCTTACCGGTGTTTCTGTTACTTTAGACAACTAGATAAGCCACTTTCTGTGGGCTTCAGGAGCTATACCCATTAAATTGGAGGAAGTAGTCTGGGCTATTCCTCAAACCCTTGTTTTGATTATATCACCACCTCCCTCAGATCGACTGGGAGAGAATGTATATGTTGAGTTGTTCTTGGACAAACAGTAGCCTAAATTTTGAAACCAAAGTAGAAGTTGAGTTACCAAACCAGGTTAAGGACAGAGAGCAAGGCAATGCTGTAGCTACTGCCTTGGGGTTTTTTGGTTTTTGTTTTTGTTTTTACTTTCACTTGCAGAATCTTGTGGGAGAGAATTTGATTTTTTAAAATTAGTTACAAAATAATTTTAGCATATGGAAATAATGGAGAAGAGTTATAAAATTAACAAATATGAAGAGTAACAAAAACAAGAAGAGAGTTAAATATTGCCACTATACCATTCAAAGAGGGCTTCTTTTCCAACCCTGCAGTTAACAAACCCAAATAAATGAGAGAATAATATTGCCTTAGATACAGTGTCTTCTTTGAATAAATTGTGTGTAGGGAAGATCAGTGAATGTGAGTACTGGGAAAGCCGTGGGCATCATAACCATGCTAACATTTACCTGTTACACTTTCCAGTTCTGTAATTCTGTTTTCTCCCATGCTCTCTCCCTTAAAAAAAATCAAAGAGAAGTTGGACAGTAGTGGCTCATGCCTTTAGTCCCAGCATTTGGGAGATAGAGGCAGCCTGGTCTCCAGAGTGAGTTCCAGGATAGCCAGGGCTACACAGAGAAACACTGTCTTGAAAAAAACAAAAACAAAAACAAAAAACCCCAAAAAACTCAAAGAGAAGCTCTGCAGAAATGTAATGAACAGAATCATACATTTGCTTTTGGGGCATAGAGTTGGCACACAATCACTTATAATAGATTAGCATTTGCAGTCACTCAAAGATAAGACTTTGAATCGAGATCTCAGGTTCAATCTGCCCTTGTCAAGAACTTTCAATGCAGACTCAAGACAGACATGAGGCATGCTGGGTTCCTTTAGGGACTGAGATAGCTAATTTTAGATTAGTTCCATGGGAACTGTAATGGCATTCCCAACCACGACGCTTTCTTGTTTTGTGTCCATCTTGCAACTGGATGTCTGGAAGCTGAATGATTCCATGAGAAAAATCATGCATCCTGCTTGGTTGCATCAAGTTTTACTCTTCCTTAACTGAAGTTGTGCACACAATGGAAGTCTCTGCAGACCTGCAATGTTGCCAATGTCGGAACTAACAGGCAATTTATTCCTAAAGCTGAAGTATGTAAATATAAATGAATGAATGAATGATCAAGTAAGGCAACTAACCTTGATGAGTAAGGACTTTCTTGATGGTGACTAGATGGAATCACCTACACCGATTTGGTTATGTAATTTGACCATTGGTGGCCATTTTTCTTCCCCTCTTATTTAAATATTGCTAACTTCAGGTTGGGAAGGAAACCTTCCCAGGATGATGTAAATGACAATATTCACTCGCTTTTCTCCTTATTTTCATTACTGTACATATTTGTTTGGACTTAAAATTCTTATCCCTTTTCTCCATATCCTGAATTTATTTTTGTAACTAATTTTAAAGAGTCAAATAAATTATGGGGTCTGTAGAGTTGGCTCAGTGGTAAAGAGCACTGGCTGCCCTCTCAGAAGACCCAGATTAGATTCCCAGCACCCACATGGTGACTCGCAACTATCTGTAACTGCAGTCCCAGGAGATTGAACATCATCATCTTTTGACTTCTGAGGGTTATAGGCACACACATGATGCAGACATACATGTGGGAAAAACACTCCTACAAAGAAAATAAAACTAAAGAAAAAAGTTTTAGATCAAATAAGTTATGATTGATTTTGGAAAATTCTTGGTTTTTTTTTTTATAATTCTTTTTTATTGATAATTTCACAGATGTATATGACATGTTTTGGTCAAATCTCTCCCTCATTCCCTTCCCTCAATTCTTCCCCTATTTCTCTCTCCTTTCCCCCAGCTTCATTCTCTCTCTTTCTCTCTCTCTCTCTCTCTCTCTCTCTCTCCCTCTCTCTCTCTCTCTCTCTTTCTCAGTGCTGCCCATATGTGCACGGATATAGGGACCATCTACTGGAGCATAGTAGACTCTTAGAAGCCTCATCCCTGGAGAAAACTTACTCTCCCTCCCTCAACAGCCTTCAATTGCCAACTTTCTCCCCAGCTAGCAGTGGGACTCCATGAGCATCTCCTCCAGTCACACTGGAATTTTGGCTGACTTGACCTTGAGAACCCATCCTTAGACTTCAAATGCTGTCACTATGTAAAATGGATTATTCTTACTCCACAGAGTTAAAACCCTGCATTAGCCCTCCATCCTGGGCATCAGGTCAAAGGCATTGTCCCTAAATTAATGGTACTAGTTCTGTGAATCACCCAGTGATGTGCTCATCCTTCGGAGGTGAAATGGAGAAATAGTATGTGCGTATTTGCTCCATTGGGAAAATTTTGAGGGAGTTTGTATTTCTGAAGTCTCTATCCTTCCTGCAGACAACTGCCCACCAGCAAACACCATTTACCTATGAGAAGTAAAGACATACTTAGAACAGCTCTCTGCTTCTCTTTCCATCTGAATGCCTATGTAGTGCAGGGGCGGGAGGACATTAAGAGTCTTGGCTTCAAAGTGAATTCCCAATTCACACATGTGCCAAACCTGAGCAACTGCCCCTTTCATCTCACCAGCTTTTAAATTTGCTTTGTGAGTTTTTGAGAGAACAATGTGTATGTGGCAAGCCCATTGAAAGGGTGGAGTAAAAGAAAAGAAGAGACAAGGATATGTTGTTTGTGTTGTATTTTTATTTTGTGTGTACGCAGGTTTCAGGAAAGGAACAAACAGCCAAAAACGCCATATGGATCGACTGCGGAATCCATGCCAGAGAGTGGATCTCACCTGCTTTCTGCGTGTGGTTCATAGGCTATGTAAGTTCTTCAGTGACCCACCACAAGGGATCCAAGATCACTGGGGTCTGAATCAACTGAATGATAGCTAAACCCCATTTCCCCACATCACACCCTGGAATTCTTGGTTCATGTTTTACAACTGAAGCTTGGGAGTGTCCATACTGAAAGATAATTAAGAGACAGCAGACTATTAAGGGATAAGCTTCCAAAGTAGAAAATTATTTGAAGCAATTATCTGTTTGGTCCTAATCATCATCATCATCATCATCATCATCATTTGGTTTGAACTGTCTGAACATCTTTTGCCACATCTGATCCTTAGGAACTGAACATGAGGCAACTCTTACAGAGCAAATAATGCTTTTTCATGTGTCATAATAAACAATTCTGTCCCTGAAGAGTGGATTGGCATTTAAAAAAACCTATATATAAGACAAAGAGTATACCATAAAAGTGACACATAGGAAGGCTATAAGCCTCCATAATGAATAAAAACAGTAAGATTATGCTTCAGATCCTCCAGATGAGTATAGGTGCCATCCATTCTGATCAATACACAGAGACATGTACTGGAAGTTTTAAAACACATTCCTGACAGTTCATGAAAGCAGGAACCTCAGAGCTCACTGCACAACCTGCAGGCAGCTCTCCAGGTTGAAGAATTTATGAAAGCAGGAACCCAGAGCTCATTGCACAACCTGCAGGCAGCTCTCCAGGTTGAAGAATGTCTCTTCCAGGCAGGTTGGCTAGTCGGATCCTCATCCAGGTACTTCATCTGGTTTCTGTCTCCCCAGAAATCCTTACTTGTTACTTGGCAAAGGGAGGTACCTTGTGCATATGATCAGTTTCAGGATTTTCCTGAGACTCCTGAGTTGGTTACTGCCTAAGTCTTCTTTTTTTTTCTTTAAACATTTATTTATTAATTCAAGTTACATCTCCATTACAGCCAACTCCCTCCACCCCCTCCCAGTCCCATCCTCCCACCCTATACCTCCTCTCCCACCTAGCCTACACTTCTGGTGTGGTGTGCCTCCATGTATCAGCCTCCCTCAGTTCATCAGTCACATGACGGTTAAGAGTTTCCTCTTGGGCTGGAGAGATGGCTCAGCGGTTAAGAACACTGACTACTCTTCCAGAGGTCTGAGTTCAATTCCCAGCAACCACATGGTGGCTCCCAACCATCCATAATGAAATCTGGTACCCTCCTCGGGCCTGTAAGCATACCTGGAGACAGAACAGTGTATACACAATAAATAAATCTTTTATATATATAAAAAAAAGAGTTTCCTCTTGCACAGGGGGCATGCATGGCAGTTCCACTAGAATGGAGTGTCCCACTAGCAGCTAATAAAGTTCATGTTACTGCTCTTTTGGGTCTATTAATTGTAGGATGATTATCCTGTACTACATGGCTAAAATCCAGTTCTAAGTGAATATATGCCATGTGTATCTTTCTTCTTTTTTTCAACATTTATTTATTTCAAGTTACATCTCAATCACAAACTCCTCCCTCTTCCCCCTCCCAGTCCCATCCTCCTACCACCTTCTTCCCCCTCACCCTCATATCTGCTTTTTAAAAATTTTAGGTGTAGCTTTTAGTTCAGCTCCCCCTTTTAGTCCAATAAAAGGCTTTTTTTCTAATAGCAATAAATACAAAACAGTAAGAACAATTAGGCCACAATTATGAAAAATTATAAGGTATAACATACATTCCCAATGTCCCTAAGTCTTCTTAATAAGCCTTTTAGAACTGGCTGTGTTTCATAGCGCTTCTAAGGAAATTGGTACCCAACTACACTATAGTGTCTCTGAGTCTACTGAACAGTTTCCACTCACCATTGGAACTATCTGGACCAAATGAGATTGGTTCCAACTCACCAGACCCTCATCAGCCCAGTCATTTGGTTGCCTTGAACCCTACCCAAGATGGACAGCTTTAATAAAGGGATCATCCGCTAGGGGAGAAAGAAGATACTTGCAAGGAAGTAAGAACATTTCTTTTTTACCTGCCTCTGAAGCTGAAAATAGCCAGAATGAAACTCCAGTTCACATTGGCAGTGATTCATTTTAGCAAAATTCCCCCAACACCTTTCCTTCTCAATGCAACTTGTCTTCCTGTTGTACAGTTACCCTTTACCGATTTGCAGAACCTGTGTAAGACTATTTCATTTCTTCTACAAATACTCATGAATTTCCCATGAGAACCTAGACTCTAGAGTTATAGGGAACAAGATATGGCTTGAGGGTCTTACCATCAAGTATTTTTTTATCTTAACAGTACCCAGTAGGTTCTTTTTACTCAATAATCAATAGTCAATAATCATCTCAGTAATTCAAGAAATCCAAAGCTGGCCTGCCTGAAAACTAACCCAGGTCACTGGCCTTTAAAATAGTTCAAACCACTGCAGGAGACAAAGTAAATTTAAATACTTTTAAATCGTTTTCATGGGGTTAGGGCTGTGACTTAGTAGTTAAGTTTTCCTAAGATACTAGGTTCAAAATATAATTTGCATGGGTCGATTTTACTTTTAAAAGTCAAATGAGTCAATGGTGAATTGAAATCTTAGCTCTTAAGTCTCTTACCCCTCCTGCAATTAGTAAATATTGCAAAAACCGTATAATCCATCTTCAGTGGAGGTGTTAATTTACTCTGAGAAGCCCAGGGTCAGTCATGCTTCTCTCTTTGTTTCTCCCTAATTTACAGGAGGCCAAACCGGATCCCTTCTATTTCTGCAAAAGCAGAAACTGAGATTGATGTGTCCATACCTTCATGAACAGCCAAAGCCCAGCTCATGATCTGGTACATCATAGTAGCCCAACAAACACATGCCATCATCACACCTCATTCAGTACTTTCTCCAACAACTAGCTCTTCTTTAACTTCGATCTGCAACTTTACCCTGGAGAACTCTCCCCTAGTTGTCCACAAAATTGGTCCTTTCACCCTCACTTTCCTTCTTCTCCTTACCTGAGCTGACTTCTGACATTTTGAGAACAGAGCCTCCTAGAGGCTCCATCAAGTACATCACCATGTGCCAAGAGACCTGGAGGACCAGATTAAAATTCCACATCCTGATACAACTAATCTCTTTCCATCTCTTCATCAAATTTTATAATATGGTTACACCAGCTCACATTTACTGCTTATTTTCATCCATTTACATCCGGATCAATCCTTGGAACCTGGTTTGTGCTTCTTTATTCCCCTAGTAGCCCCTTCCATCATTCTGACTGAGGTTAAACCTGTGTGAGATCCATCGACCAGGGGATAGCCTTACTTCCTTGACCTCTGTATTACTAAGTCACCCATTAACTCTGGCTTAGTGGAATTCTTCTGTGGCCATCCTCTGAATCTCAGAAATAGTGTTCTCCAACCCCCTATAACCAGAGAATCACGAGGGACAATGACAAGACACAAGCCACTAAATATGGCTCCCTCATTTCCTCTCCTGCTTCTCTCAGTCCTACAGTTGTTCTACACACTTTAAAAGCTCCATTAGATTTCTTGGCTGGAATATATGTGCTTATTTCTAATTCATCAGATCTTCTGAGAGAGCTCCCTCTCTCCCTTTCTCCCTCTCTCCCTCTCCCTCTCTCTTCCTCTCTCCTTCCCTCTCTCTCTCTCTCTCTCTCTCTCTCTCTCCTTCCCTCTCTCACTCCCTCCTTTCCTTAGGTTCTCTGTTATCAAATCACAAACTTCTCACTCATTTGAATTCTAAATTCTCTGCCCCACTGAGATGGCTTTTAGAAGTTTCAACCCTTAATGCCCCCAGAATTCATCCTCATCCTTTTCAGCCATTTGTATGTCCTATATTATTTATTGTAATAGTCATAGCACTGAACTGCTGGGCTCCTTTTCCAGCTGTAAGGTTGTACTGTACTGTTTTTTATGTTCCCATGATGCAGTGTATTGTTTGGTCCCTTAACCAGTATCCCATATCACTTGTGAAATTTGAAATTTAAGTTACCGATTTGGGTCTCCTTTGAAGTACAAACATGCCTAAATGATGCCTACTATTGGATCAAGTACATCATTGCTATTGGCTGAATTCTGAATTATCTGAACATGTACAGAGATTGAAAAAAGGTGGCAGCATCTCTTGTATTTCTAACAGTAGTGGGTGTGGTTATGGAAAATGAATGGCGTATGATAGGCTTTTATGTATGACTTTACTCTCTACAGCTGCTGACTGATGCTGTGATAGCTGTTATTGTTTTGGGGAACATGGAAGAGAAAGCTTCAGGGTATGCAGGCAAAGGGAGAGGACGAGCTGAGTCTTCATCCATCACCATAGACAGGAATCAGCTTACCCTGGTCTTTCCTCTTCCAGCATTTTATCCCCATTGTTCTTCTCCTTAGAGCATCACTGTGATTTCACTTGTGTTACTTTTATTGCTGGAGAGAAAAAAATCATAATTCCAACATGTTGTCTTTAAAAAAAAAAGATTGACTGTGGGCAGAGCCTAAGGGAGGGGAGAGACTCTCAGGGGGAGCTCTGAAATCAGACAGTGATGATGATGATGATGGTGCTGTTCTGTGAAAACACCAAAGGCCACTGAGTTTCACCTTTAAAACAAGCATGTCAGTTAAGTCTCAGCAAATCTGTTAAAGGTGACAACTACCTTTTCCCCTGGGATGGCCCATGCAGAGGCACCTGTGTGGAGGCACTGGAGGGGCTTGGACCAAAGCCCTGCTTCAACCCATCCTCAATCCATCTCCCTGGATCCTTTACAGTGGAATAAAGAAATTCAAGGTCTAACATTGAGAGTCAGTGGCTAAGGAAGATGACGCATGAAGAAAATCATCACGCCACATTTATGAAAATAAAACACACTGTGGCCGAAGAGATGGTTCAGTGGTTGAGAACACTAATCAATGCTCATAATTTTTTTAAAGTTGTTTTAAAAAAGAAACACTGTAAAAATTAGAGTGGCACATGCTTTGAAAGTAATAAGTTCTTCTATTACTGTTCTAAAGATGAATACCACATTCCTCCTGGAAAATGACATCCACATAATCCACAAAATTGTAACAGGAAATGTACTTATCTGGTCACTCAACTACTTGAAAGAAGGATTTTCTTATATGCAGATTTTCTTCCTTTCATTAAGCTTTTGCTTCTGACTTGAAGATTTAAGAAAACACTTACTGCTTTCTTTCCATTCTTTTATTTTGGCAAGCAACTGTGGCATGTCTCTCACTGTCATTATATAGGAACATTGACTTGATATTTTAAATGTCTAAAGGAAATAGGTAAAGCTGGAGGTGCAACTTCAGTAGTAGTTCCTGTTTTTATTGCTTTTGTTTATTATATTACCATTTATTTTTTACTACATAAACATCTTAATATTTGTATAGTATAGATACTGTGAACAAATCCAATAAACAATAAATGGACTTAGGAAAATAGTTACACAAAAGATGAATTATTTATAACATGGACAGGATTTTTACAAACAAAGAAGATAAGTAATTCAGTAGAAAAGTGGGTCAAGCATATGAACAGGCAAATCAAATTGGCCAAGAAGTCTCTGAAAAGATAATTAAATATGCTAATATGGCAATTGAGAGTAAAGTCTTCTAAACTTCGCAGATTGGTACAACTTAAAAAAGATAACACCACTGCAGGAAATGGGGATGCGCACTGCTGACGGACACAGGAAATGGGCATGCGCACTGCTGACGGACACAGGAAATGGGCATGCGCACTGCTGACGGACACAGGAAATGGGCATGCGCACTGCTGACGGACACAGGAAATGGGCATGCGCAGTGCTGACGGACACAAGCCATCGACTCACAACCTGGCAGGAATGATTAATATATAATTGATTTACTTCTGATAAGTCATTGTGCTCTTTCCTACAGAGATAAGAGCATATGAGGATGTTGACACTATTGCACAGAACAATTGTACGGATATGTTTTATTTTTGAAGCTTTTATATATGAGTTTTATATCAGCATCATTCCCCAACTCCTTCTGTGTCTCCTCCCCTACCCTTTCCCAGATGCAGTCTTTTATTATTTAATTATTGTCACAGAGAGAGAGAGAGAGAGAGTGAGAGAGAGAGAGAGAAAGAGAGAGAGAGAGAGAGAGACCTACAAATACAACCTGCTTAGTTTATTCAGTGTTGCCCATGTGTATACACGTTTAGGAATGGCCACTTGGGACTGGATAACCTATCAGGGTCCCCAACCCTGGAGAAGACTCCCTTTTCCTCTGTCTGAAGCCATTAAATGCTGGTAGCTCTTCATGTAGAGATGTTGTCTTTTTACAATCTACAATGGCTGTTAGTCACCTGACGTGGATGCTGGATATCAGAGACTGGTATATTATTTGAATGCTGAGCTATTTCTCCGGCACTTAAGTAGGACTTAAAAGAAACTTTTAAAAGTTAATAATGAGGAAAAAAATCTGTTTCTTACTGATACCTTTTGATTTGTGTTTACAACAGCAAACTATTCTAAACTAATGCTCAATCAAAAATGTATTAATGTTGCTTCAGTATGAAAAATTTAAACCAAAGTTCTCTAGGTGTTGTCTTTTAACTTGCTAGAGAACATTCTTTGTGGTTCTCCTGCTGGTGATTTTGATAATTTGGGGGTGAAGTCTGTGGATGTCCTTGGGCCGTGCTGAAAGATGCACCTCTAGGCTGGGTATGAGTCAACAGAGGGAGAGGTGAGGTCCCAGGGATGAGCATCAGCCACTCAGAGCAAGTGCCTGCTCAGACTGCCACTCATGTTAAAGCCAAGTGACAAAATGTGAGGGAAAGGAACTGAAAACAAACTTTATGACAAGTTCTATGGACTATGTAGAAAATCATCTAATTCAGTCTGGGTCTAAACATTCTTAATGCTGCGATCCTTTAATACAGTTCCTCATGTTGTAGTCACCCCCAACCATAAAATTATTTTCATTGCTACTTCGTAACTGTAATTTTGCTGCTGTTGTGAATTGTAATGTAAATATATGTACGACATGTGTATGGTCTTAGGTGACCCCTGTGAAAAGGGATCGTTGGACTCCCAAAGTGCTTGCGACCCACAGATTGAGAACCACTGCTCTAAAACAAGATTAGGAAGAGCTCTTCTTACTATGGATTATTGGAAAGGAGCTGAACTATATTTGAGTTTTTGTTTTTAAAATCTCTGCTATAAGTTTTATGGCTTTAAAGGGTATCTTTTCTTGATATTCAAAGTACAACTTAGAAATGGGTAGTTCTATTTTTCTGTCCTTGTTAAATAGGAAGGCCTCTGTGGTGTGTACAAGGCATTGACCATGTGGTATCTGAGTACATAAATCCAGTCACTTAAAGGGACTGTCACTCTTCTTGCAAATTAAATCTGCACATTGAAAGCTGTCAAACAACTTAGGAAGAGAGGAAAACTCATTTAAAACCGAGGCATTAAACACCCTTGGTTTAACTGCAGGTAACTCAATTCTATGGGAAGGAAAAGCTATATACAAACCTTCTGAGACATGTGGATTTCTACATTTTGCCAGTGATGAATGCGGATGGATATGACTACACATGGAAAAAGGTGAGTGAAGGCAAAGGAAGCAAAATACGCTCTTTGGGAAACACAGAGATAAGGATGAATTATTCACAGAATCCTGGGCCTTGGTGACAGGCTTTACTATGAAAAAAAAGTGTTCAATTATGGAAATTTTCCAATATCCATAAAACCAGATACAATTGCTTACCAACTGTACACTAAACCCGTAGACATCTGTCTCACAGCCACGGTGATGATGATCAGCTTTCTGTTGCTGTGATGAAATACCTGAGAGTAAACGCTTTAAAAGAAGAAAGGTTGCCGGGCGTTGGTGGCGCACGCCTTTAATCCCAGCACTTGGGAGGCAGAGGTAGGCGGATCTCTGAGAATTCAAGGCCAGCCTGGTCTACAAAGTGAGTCTAGGACAGCCAGAGCTGTTATACAGAGAAACCCTGTCTCGAAAAACCAAAAAAAAAAAAAAAAAAAGAAGAAAGGTTGGTTTTGATCCAGAGCTTCAGAAATTTCAATGGGGCTTGGGACAGGAGGTCATGGCAGGAAGCACATGGTGAAACAGAATTCCTCCTGTCATGATGACTGGGAAGCAAAGATTGAGATTAGGGGGAAGCCAATGTTCCATTTTCCCTTGCGAGAACACACCCTGTAGTGAGCTCTGTTTATTCTGCTAACATCCACTTCCACTCCCTCCCAATAATGCCATAGGCTGGCAGCCAACCCTGAAGCACATGGGCTTCTTGGGACTGTTACAGATCCAAACCACCCCACAAGCCAAGGCCAGTGTGTTTCATTTATGTCCTCTCCGGATTTCTACTTTAGCCATAATATTTTAAAGAAAACACAAGACAGTGTATCTATCATCATTTTATTAATAAATACTTCATTGTGCTTCTCAAAAATAAAGAAACATTTAAAAAAATAAAAGCTCATTGCTGTAGTGGTGGCCCACATCTGTAATCCTAGCAGGTCGCAGGAGGCGGGAGGATCATTGGGAGTTTGGGGTCAGTTTCAGCTAAATAGTGTTCTGTAGGCCAGCCTGGGCTACAGTGTAACACAAACTAACCCAAATCAGCACAGCACAGAGAGATGGCTGAAACACACAGCTCACAGTTTTGAGCTGAGTCACAAGCTGTTTAACTTTCCTTTGAAGGAGTTCAAAATGAGCTTGCACATGAAGTTAGTTTAAAGGAGGCAGGGCTAAATGAAAAGGCCAGTGTGGAGATTAGTGAGTGAAACCAAATGAGTTTTTATATGTGTACAGGTCAAAAATCCAAGAGATATCATTATTGTTTGGTTCAGGTTAACAGTTTGAGAGTGGGACTGGGACCTCGCTGGAGATGGGGCTGTGTGAGAGGACTGTGGCAGAGACAGGATGCTCCAGCGGGCTGGTCTGCCTTGATAACCTGCCCCTGCCTGGTTCCTTTAGAATCGGATGTGGAGAAAGAACCGTTCTATCCACAAGAACAACCACTGCGTGGGCACAGACCTGAACAGGAACTTCGCTTCCAAACACTGGTGTGGTGAGCATTTGCTTCATGCATCTCTTCATGAAACTGGCGAGAGGAGCCCATGATTTCAAAGTGATTGCAGGGGAGGCCTGTCTGAATTAGGGGATAATCTAATAACAAGCATCTGAAGTCTAGCAGGGCTATGACAGTTGGCTGGAGCCAGAAAACCACTTCAACCTCTCCCTCCTGCTGTTGGTTCATGTTTAAATAAGGACATTGAACCAGTTTATTTCTCTTTATTCATTGATAATCTGACACATATAGACAATGAATCTTGATTATATCCATCTTCAACCTTCCTTGTCACTTTCCCGCAAACTGCCTTTAACACGTGGGTTCCTCTTCTTCCTCTCCCTCCCTCTCCTCTTCTTCTCTTTTCCTCCTTCCCCTCCCTCTTCCCCCTCCTTCTCCTATAATTCACTGAGTCCAACCAATGATGCCTACATGAGGATGGGGAATCTACCAATGACCAAATCCACAAGTTAAATGACAACCTACCCCAGCAACTGTCAATTGCAAATGGCTCCTCAGCTAGGAAATGGGGCCTGGTGAGATCTGGCCATAGCAATCCATGTTGGAATCTCTGACTGGTTTGATCTTGTGCAGGTGTGTGCAGCTAACCATAGTTGCCACAGGTTCCTGAGTGCAACAGTCGTGTCATGGCCGGAAGACAGTTTTTCAAAGTTCTCCTCACAGTCCTCTGGCTCTTACATTCTTCCGCCTCTGCCAAAATATTTCCTGTTCCTTGGAGGGGTTGGCATAGTCGAGCCACTTAAGGCTGAGGATTCAACAAAGATCAGATTTTAAAAGTCTCTTCTACTTAGAATACCAAGAAAGTTATCAGAGATCTGGCTTTAACATGTCATGTTCATCATAAGGATAGCAAAGACTAGGTAGGGGACAGACACCCTTTAATTTTCAATTGTATGGGTAAATGTTTATTTTTGTAGTGTTTGAAAATATTTTCTTTTGTGTTCAAACATTGCCTTTCTTAGCAAGTTTATTTTTTATGAATAATATCAAATACTAAGAAGTCATAAAAATATTTAAAATTATATAAAAACAGGGACAGTGGGAATTTACCATCTTTTGGTTTGAATGAGTTGAGGTCTCAGTGAGAGTGGACGTGGGTCATAGAAATAATCTACTCTCAGGGAGGCAGGTGTAAGTTCACTCTTTTTTCCCACTGTACCCAACATTACAGTTCATGATGCTATGGTAAAGAACCAACTAAGGGGGGCTGGAGAGATGTCTCTAGTGGTTAAGAGCACTGGCTGCTCTTCCAGAGGTCCTGAGTTCAGTTCCCAGCAACCACATGGTGGCTCACAACCATCTATACTGGGATCTGATGGCCTCTTCTGGTGTGAAGGCGTACATGTAGATAGAGTACTCACATACATTGAAAATAAATAAATATTATAAAAAGAAAGAAAGAAGAAAAAAAGAAAAAGAAACAACTGTGGGCCAGGAATGATGGTATACATCTGTAATTCCAGCACTCCAGGACTGAGGCAAGGAGGTGAGAGGGTTCAAGATCAGACTGGGCTATATAGCATGATCCTGTAAGAAGTACGAACAAATCCCTAAATTATACAATGAGCTTCAATCATCTGCCACATTGAAAATACATACACATGACTTGGGTAAAATGTGGCTCTCTGAGGTTCCACTCCTGTAAATTAGGGACAAAAGAGAAATGGTGAGAGGCAGGTGTGTTAGTCAGGGTTCTCTAGAGGAACAGAACTGACAGAATGAAAAACTACATACACACACACACAGTGTATATATACACTCCTCTTTAAATAATCCTGTAGGGGTTAGATAAATTAGATTTAGAAAATATATAGGAGTTTCTGATACTGTCTCTTAATTCGGGGCCTGAAGAGCATTATCAGCATGAAGTCAGCAAAATCAGGAAAGACTTAATAGACTGAAAAACAAGGTTGAAGTCAGGAAAAACAGGAAAGACTCAATAGACTTGAAGAAACAAAGTATCTGGCCTGACATTGTTTTCAGCTGCTAAGTGGGCGGAGCCCAAATTAAGATGAAACAGAGTTCCTCCTATTTAAGGACATGGAGCCCAGAAGGAGAAGAGGCCCCTGATGCTAGAGAGCTCCAAGAGTCCTGCTGAAAAAAGGGCTGGCCATTGATGGCTAGCTCTCTCCCTGAAGCAGAAAGAAGCCAGTGAGCAAAGAAAGCCTGAGCAAGACACCAAAAAGCCAAGGACTAAACCCTGTTGCTCAGCTTTTGCCTGGAGGGGTTTGATCTGTCCCATCAGTGGCCTAGGGAAAACTGTGCCTGGCTTTAAGGACTGAGGCAGAGCAGCTGAGTTCCTGATTCCAAAGAAGTAAGTTGGCCTGCAGACGGCTGGGGTCTCCCACAGAGAAGAAAGCATGAAGCCTTATTTAAGGTGAGACTGTAATAACCAACTTACCCTGACAAACCTGCATCTGAGAGATCCAGAAAAAGGACTGCTAAGTGCGTTAAAGAATCTACAACAAAGACTGTGTTCCTGACGACTGAGGACCTGCCCCAGAGACTGTATCATTCTAACAGGTTATGAAAGTAGTTGTTATAATTATCAATAGGTTTAGTGGATAGGTTAAAGGGGTTGTAAGAATTTATAGGATTAATAGTTAAGAAATTGTTGGTGTTTGTTATAAGTGAATTTAGTAATAAATAAATAAGTGTTAAATAATAATTTAAAAAGGTCGGCTACATAATCCAGTTAAGAAAATTCCCTCACAGGTGTACCCAGCCCCTAGGGTTTTAGTTAATTACAGATGTAGACACACATCTAATAACGTCACATTAACAATTTCACTGCAGAGGAAGGTGCATCAAGTTTCTCCTGCTCTGAAACCTACTGTGGACTTTATCCCGAGTCTGAGCCAGAGGTTAAGGCAGTGGCTGACTTCCTGAGAAGAAATATCAACCACATTAAAGCTTATATCAGTATGCACTCATATGCCCAACAGATAGTGTTTCCATACTCCTATAACAGAAGCAAAAGCAAGGACCATGAGGAACTGGTAAGCGCTACTTATTCATTTTCTCACAAGCGTTTTAGAAGCAAAACAATATTCTGTCCAAGACTCAAAAGGTAGGAAAACCTTTTTCTTTAGGGAACAACAGGTATACATATATACCTGTTTTTCTCTACCCTGTAACTCTGCCAGAAATCAGCCTGGGTTGGGGTTCACTAAGAGAATTCTAAGCATTGTCATTAAGTTAAGGACAGAAACTTCATTCCCAGGGAATGGCTTCCCTGTGTTAAACTACATAGAAGCCAGGAGGGGCCTCTTCAGTTCATGTAATCTTTAGCAAGGGCTGGGGACTGAGAATGGTGGGGTTAGATGGTGGTCACCAACTTCCTAGGATAGCTTGCCTCTGGTTAACTGCTAGCCCCTCACTCTTGTGCATGCCAGTGGTAACCACTTACACTGCCCTTTATAACTCCCAAGGGTTCCTGCTATCAAAGAACCATCAGTGTCTACGTTGAGACAAATCTGTTTGGAATGTAGCAGACTATACAGGACATCTAAAGAAGAACCACACAGTCTGCTATCTTCTTATTGCTTTTTGGTCCCAGATGCTCTGTTTGGATTGACGGGTACAAAGGATACAGGAGTCTCACTGAGTTATACTAGTGGTTCTCAACCTTCCTAATGCTGTGATCCTTTAATACAATTCCTTATGTTGTGGTGACCCCCAACTGTACAATTACTTTGTTGCAATTTCATAAGTGCAGTTTTGCTGAATTGTAATGTAAATATCTGATATGCAGGATATCTAATATGTGACCCCTAAAGGGTTGCCCACAGGTTGAGAACCACTGGGTTATACCCAGATTTAGCCAAACCCTTGTCCCAAATGCTTTCCAGACAGTTGAAGTGCCCTGGCTTTGGCAAGGGTTGATCTCTGTTCAGTGGATTGTGTTTATTGCTGGCTCTTTGTTCCCTGGCTCTCTTAACAGAGCAAAATAAAGCTGCATTAGGTAGGGTGGCAATTATAATTGACAAATATATTTCTTTTTGCATTTTCTGAAAATAGCTTGTATAAAATAAAAACATACTTGATGTTTATACTTTTATTCTAAAAGGAAACATTTTAAAGAAATGTTTATTATTTTTATTATTTACTTTTATTTATTAGTTTATTTATTAGCACTGTGCATGAAGAAATAAAAGGATATTTACCATGATTTAGATGTAGAGTTGGCCTGATTTTAACTTTTTTTTCTAATTTTAACTTATTTGGTGGTTGCTATTTTGAGTAAAACTCTGTATTCTGTCAATATTCAAAGAAGCATTAGGTAAAACTTGTAATTAAGGATAATTTCATATGGTTGGAGAGTTGATCCATAGTGACTATCACAGACAGTTGTCCTGTTGATGGTGAATCCTCATTATTACATAAGTGCAACAGAAGTTGCTGCTGCCTGGAACGCCAAGAAAGTAAGAGGCTACAATGAGCCCCATTCTTGACGAATGTATTGTTCACTAAGCGGTAAAGAGACAAGAATAATAAAGTTTATTTATAAGTCAGCAGGAAGAGGCCATTGCAACCAGGCACTGAGAGGTTTCTATGGGCAAGGGAGGACCTTCTATCCAGAGATGGTGTTTTCCACAAGAACATACTCAGGGGACTGTGGTGGTGGTGATGGGGGACACAAGGAAGTAGATAAAGTCAGCTTGTAAATGTGTTTGAATGCCAATCTATATTTTCTTATGTAGATAATGAAGTTGCACTGAATTGTATTTTATTTTATTGTATTTTACATGTATGGGTATTTTGCCTGCATGTATATATGTGTAGTACATGCATGCAGTACTTGAGGAGGCCAGAGAGGGGCATTGGATCCTGTAGGGCTGGAGTTACAGACAGCTGTGAGCCACCATGTGGGTGCTGGGAATCGAACCTAGGTCTTCTGGAAGAGCAACCAGTGTTGTAAACTGCTAATCCATCTCTTCCATCCCTAAACTTATTTTTATTTTTATTTTTACCCTTATTCATTGCGAGTGTACTGTAGCACACATGTGGAGGGCGCAGGACAGCTTGCTGGAGTTGGCTCTCTCCTTCCATTCTGTGGGTCCAAGGGATTAAACTTAAGCCATCAGGCTTGGCAGCAAGCATCCTAACTTACCCATAGAGCCACCCCACAGGCTCATAAAACCATTTATTTTTACAAAAAAAAAAAAAAACCTGTGTAACATGATAGCCATGGATATCCCTCTGGGTCCTCAAGTGACTGATAGTGAGTAGCACACTGCTAGCTCCAATTTTAGAGATGATAAGTGTTAAGTGGGAAGTTTAGAAACCATTTCTAAGAGTTGGGATCACACATAGTAGAATCGGCTTCATATGAGTGATGGGACCCTTCATTCGATGAGTCTTTGGAAGTCATTAGACAAATACAAAATAGAGTTTGTGAGAAGGAAATTATGCACATGTATTTTAGAGAAGTGGAACTTAAAGTATAGTGATAATTTTGTCTAGGAGTGGAATAGCTCCCAGTATTATAAATACCTAGTTCATTTTACATGATAAATTAATTCCTGAAAAGCCATGAGAGCTTTTAAAATGCAAATTAAAGAAAACATTCAATGTATTGGCAGAGATTAGTTTTGAAAGCCACTCAGTTGTGATTGCCATAAACTGAAAAACTGGGGTTTTTTTTTGGGGGGGGGTTCGTTAACATAATCTTTTTAATTTACTCCTTGGATAAAATCAGGCTTTTAAAAAAAATCAGGCTTTTTACATATATGCTTGGATTCAATTAATGTGCCTATGTTTGTTTAGAGCAAACTGACCAACATCTCTATCCTATTGCTCCTAGTCTCTAGTGGCCAGTGAAGCAGTTCGTGCAATTGAAAGCATTAATAAAAACACCAGGTACACACATGGGAGTGGCTCAGAAAGTTTATGTAAGTATTCCTCTTCTCTCCCTTCACCCATCCTCTTCTTCCTTCTCCTCCCTCTCCTCCTATTCTACCTCTGCATTCTCTGCAGTGCTGGGGAAGACACTGATAGCCTTATGTATGCTGGGCAACCACACTGAGACTGAGAGCAGTGTTTTGTCAGGGCAATGTTTCATGGGAGCTTAGACCATGAGGCACAGCAGAGGCATTTGTTTGTTTTCTTGTATAGGTTTAGTCTTCCAAATCCAATCTTTAGACAGGGTTATATGTGAAGTAATCATAATGATTAGAAACAGAGCATAACTTTACCAGTGACAGTGCGGAACAGTGTCATGTTGACTGATAAATGCACTGGGCTGGGCATGAGTTAGAACCCCCAGGATCCCTCTCTAAAACAAACAAAAACAGGTATAGCCACATGCATCTGTAACCCCAACACTATGGGGGGGCAGTTATGGGAAGATAGAAGGAAGGTTGCTGGGGCTTTCTGGTTGCCTAGCTCCAGTGTCCACAGGAACCTGTCTCAAGGGAATAAGGTAGGGAATGATAGGGAAGGCATCCAATGTCCTCCTTTGGCTACACACACACACACACACACACACACACACACACACACACACAACAACAACAACAACAACAACAACAACAACAAAACAAGAAGCCAAAGTCATATTTAAGAAAAGAAGCTTATCTCTATAGAGTGGAGGTTATATAATTAGTAATCTTACTAATTAAGAAAAGAAGGTCATGCAAGGTCAAAGAGTATATGTGATGCCCACAACTATCAGCTGCTATGTAACTCTAGAAGATTGTCTTGCATGAATTTTAGTGACAGCCTGCTTCCTCACTCATAGTGAGAGCTTGGTTGTGGCAAACTCAACAAATATTTTTGATCCATTTCTAATGAGAGATATTTGAGAAACTCCTGCATAGGCTGGCATTCTTCTGAAGCCAAAGGATAGGATGTTGGCTGACACATTTGCTAGGGAGACACCAAAGGAGGGATAAATGCCTGTGTCCTGTTTGATGAGCCAGAGAGCTTGGGGGTCACTTACAGAAATAAGGGCGATAGGCTACTTACAGGAGCCAAAATGACTCTCAGACAGCCCTATCGCCAAATCCCACCCCAGCATGGGTGGGACCCTAGAGCACGCTGCTGGAACGTTTTATCTAGGAGGAAATTGCTACACAAAAATGGGACAAGAACAGAAAACAAATATGTAAACAGATGTCAGCAAACTGCAGCTCATTGACCAAGCCCAGATCACTATGTAGTCTCATAGCCTTTGAACCAATAATGGCTTTCCTATTTTTTAAAAATGTTTGAAAAAAACCCATGAAAATAATTAAATTTTGACACATCAAAATTATATGAAATTCATATTTGTTTCCATGAATAGTTTTACTGGAACACAGCCGTGCTCATTAATTTGCATATTATCTATGGCAGCTTTCATGACAGCCAAGATAATTGAAACAGAGACCAGATGGCTCATAAAACATAAGCTATTTCTTATCCTATCTTTTTCAGGAAAAAAAAAAGAAGCCTTGCCTACTCCTGTTGCAAACAAATGGTACAAACTCCAGTTTCAGTCAGTGATGTGAAGAAAATAAAAGAGACAGGTTTGAGAGTGATTGTAGCTGAAAAGGGCTACATGGCTAGAGTGGCTTGGCAAGGTGTCTCTCTGCAGGTGGCACTCCTTCAGAACTATTAAGTAGCTGCCAGATGATAGTGTAATATGTTGTGTACAGACATGACAAAAATTTTGAGACAATATAGGGAAGGCCCATATCACTTAACAAATAAGACACAAGGCTGTAACAACAGTTGCTTCATTTCAATGCTGCTGTAAGTACCAAATGCTTTAGTAGCAAGAAGTCCAAGTATCCCTGTTCCTCTTGCTTTCAATGGTCCCTGGGGTTCTCTATCCAATTGGACCACAAACTTCTGTCCTCCGGTGTTGCTGGCCCATAGCTGCCTTGGTTGATAGAGGCAATTTCTCCACACTCATTCACCTAGGATGTGTGTGTGTGTGTGTGTACAGGATAAAAGATGGAACTATAAATGTTAGGTGTTTGTTGATCATATTTATCAGAAATACTTATAGATAACTGAGTGCATCCACTGCTGATATGTTAAAATATTAGAAATGGTGCATGAATCATCTATAATCCCAACACTCGGGAGGTGGAAACTGGAGGACCACCAGGGTGTGCAGGGACATACTTGGGTATATGGAGAGTTTGAGGCCTGCCTGGGCTACAAGAGACTCTTTCTCAAAAAAGGTTTAAGTAATCCAACAAATCTCACAGTCAGTCCAAGCACAAATAGAAAGAGGTAAAATGGTTCTCCTTTGTACAGTATATAATTGCTTAACCGGAAAACTTTAGACCATCAGTCAAGACTAATAATAACATAAGTAAGGTGGTTGACTAGGCACTAAAGATATACAAATGTAGATTTCACATATGCAGAAGGAACCGGGCAGAAAATAAAAGGAAAATAAAAGTAAAATAAGGCGTGGTGGCACACTCTTGCAATCTCAGCACTTGGGAGGCTAAGCAGGAAGATCGCTAGCTTGAATCATCTTGAACTATAGAGTGAGTGGCAGGCCAGCCTGGGCTACACAGTGAGACCTCTCTCAAACACACAATACACAACACACACACACACACACACACACACACACACACACACACACACAGAAAACAGATCTGAATGTCTGCCATAACATGTATTTATACATATTTGCGTGGGCTGTTAAACGTGTGCATGCATATACATAGACATACAATAAATATGTAGCAACTACAAAAAACATCTAAAACTTACTGAAAGACAAATAACAGGAGATGTCTACATGCTTTGGGCAATAGGAAAACGCTGTTAAAATTTTCCTAAATTGATTTGTGTAATTGATGCAATCCCATGAACATTTAAATGATTTTGAAGGAAGCCTAAATGTTTGTGATGGGAAAACAATATTGAATATTTCTTAAATAGATTTGTATATTTGATGCAATCTTATGAACACTGACTTGATTTTGAAGTTTATTTGGAAGCATGCATATGGTAGAAGAATTTGTAAAATAGAGAAAAAAGGCTAATAAGAGACATTTTGCCCTGCCGAGGTATTAAAGCATTTTATAAACATAGGATAATTAGGTTAGTGTGGAACTCAGACTGGAAGAGACAGATCATTGGAAGGGAATGACAGGTACAGAAAGATATTCAAATATATAAGGAGACCTGGTATTTCATAAAGGAGACATTTCAAACCAATTGAACTATTTAATTACCAGTCCTGGAAAAACTGACAAATCACTAAGAATAAAAACTGAATTGAGTTACTAACAGATCTTTCACTGAAATAAATACCAAACTGATCAAATATTAATGAACAAAAACCCCACCATAAGCTAAAAACTTGAGAAAAAGTCACACTTTACACAGCTCTAATAACATTAATGCTGTTCTTATAAGCAATATATAAAATTAGCCACGTAGAAAAGTGTCCAAGGAAATTGATAGAAAAAATATGAAAATGAACAATATATAAGAGTATGCAACTCACTGATAAAGAAATCTAAATCAAAGACAATTTATTATTATTATTATTATTATTATTATTATTATTATTATTACTCCCAGAAAGTTACCAGGATGCATGATTCTTGCCAATGGTGCAGGAACTGCCAGGAGGAATATTCACACCCTGCCAGGAGGAGTAGGTTTCATTTTTTTGAATAGTACTTGGTAACAAGTGTGATAACTGTAAGAGATACGTAACCTTAGTCAAGTAATTCTAACTCTAGAAAATATTCTGAAGTATTAAACGTTGATTTATAAACAAAGGTGCTCACTCGAAAGAATCTAAGTGACTTATCAACAAAATTTTTTGAATCAATCACATGTAGCTTTACACCTCAATCCCTCCAAATCATTCAAAATGATGTAGATTCAAACTTAGTAATGAAACCTTTAGAAATGTTACAATAATTATCTCTAGAAATGTTACAAGGCAGGAACTGTCTGACTTTATGCAATTAAAATTAAGGCAGAAAATGTATGCACTGTAAAATGCACTAAGATGTAATTAGCAATTATCATTCTTTAGTCACATTAGTTCTGGGCACCGTTTGTTTTCTTTCTTAACATGTTTTCTTTTCGATGTCCACAATTTTTGGATAAGAAATTTAGATAACCTAATCAGAAGAAAGCAAAGTTATTTTCGTTTCTACAAATAAATAAATAAAATGCTAATTGATTTGAAATAAATGTATTTCAAAATAATCCCTTTGTCTTCTTGTAGACCTCGCTCCTGGAGGTTCTGATGATTGGATCTATGATATGGGAATCAAATACTCATTTACGATTGAACTTCGAGATAAAGGCAGATATGGATTCTTGCTGCCTGAGAGATACATCAAACCCACCTGTGCAGAAGCTCTGGCTGCGGTCTCTAAAATAGCTTGGCACGTCATCAGGAACGTTTAATGCCCTTGCCTCTACTCCTGTTATTTTTATTTTACTGATTTTAGCAACACTAAATTGTTGCTTCTTTCTAAGTTTAATCAGTTTGCTTGGTTTTGTTGAAGAATAAAATGCACAACAGTTTGAGCAGAAGAGTGACAATGGCTCACGTATATTTTAACCTTTTTATTTTTTTCATTGAAGAGGTTAGCTACTGGTCTCCACACCCCCACCCCCTTGATTTATGATGACCAGCTAGCTATCTTAAGCAGTGTGTGTGTGCGTGTGTGCGTGTGCGTGCGTGTGTGTGCGTGTGTGTGTGCCCCTGAGTGAGTTTAAGCACCAGGTTCCTGCTGAATCCCATCAGAGGCCAGAAGACAGCGCTGGATCCGCTATTATTGAAGTTACAGAAGGTGTTAGCAGTCACGTGGGTGCCGGGAACCAAACCTAGTCCCTGCAGGAGCAGCAACCGCTCTTAACGGCTGGAGCCGTCTCTCCAGCTTGTCTTAAGCAACATGTATATTAATTTTACGGAGATCGTTGGATCCAAGCAGCAAAAGCAAAGGCACTTTGAAGCATCTTAAGAATTTCCACTCAAAAGTTTTAATCTCTGCTCCTGTTCTTGAAAGCACACTGCGTGCACAGCTTTTGCTCCAGCGACAGGCCCGGAAGGGGGGGGGGCGGGGCGGGTGTCAAATTCTTCAGTCTAGAAGCACCCCAGGCTGTGGTTACTGACAGTAACAAAGTGGCACTTTACGCAATGGAAAACAGTTAAAACGAGAACCTCAATTAATTGAGGATCTCAGCTCTTCCTAGCTGGCTGCCTGTTTCCTTCCCCAGATCTCAGTACACAGAAGGCGCCTGGCACACACTCCACAACACCCTAGAGACGCGAGTGGGGGGTGGGGTGCTCCGGGAGGGGCGGGACTTACTAGCTGACGACTAATCTGGTGGCCGGAAGCCGCCCGGTCCGCTGAGGACCAGGGCAAACTCGCGACTTCCGGCGGCCTATAGATGCTGCCTGGCCCGCGGCCTGGTAGAGTTGCGGTTTTGGTGCTTTGTCCTGCAGAGGCCTCTGTGCGTCTCATCTTGTGTCCCGAGCTCTCTGGAACCTGGCGAGGATCCGGGCGGCTCCGCTGCTCCCTGTTACCGGTGTCCGCCCGCCTGCGGAGGGCCGGCTCCTGGGAGCCGCGCGTGCGCGTCTTCCTCTTAGTCCTCCCGGGGCCCGGCGCGGGGACAGTCGGAGCTGAGGTGGCAGGGACCCCTGAAGTCGGCGCTTACAAAGGGTGCTTGGAGAGGAGGTAAGCATTCAGGGAGCTAATGGGGAGAGGCGTTGGGCCGGGCTCACGTGGGAGCCCAGCACTCTGCTCTCCATCCTCTCTTGGCTTTATGCTACTCGCGGTTCTGAACTCTGCTTGAGCATCCCACTCTTAACTCTGCAGTAGCTCCCAGTGCTTAGATCTGCCTGTTGCTTTCGTTGTGATTCTGGAGTCTGTGTCAGGGAGCAGCTGGACTTGGTTACCCTGGCTAGTTGATCGCATTTGTGTGTGGTGAAAAGGTGCAGCAGTATGATACTGGATTGCAGATCTATTGGAATCCAAGAAAGGAGGGCCTTAGTTTTAATTGTTTCTGTTATTTCCTGGCTGTAACAAATACTATTGGGCGTGTAGGAGTGCTACTTTATCTTTACACTCCTTAGGTAGTCACTTTTGGCAACTATCAGAAGCAGGGGAAGGAGGAAGGAAAGGAGAAGGCATATCTGACAAGTTAACATTTATGTGGCTGGAAAATAATTCAGAGTTGAGGATATTTGGATGGTATTGGTAGGGTCTTGTTTGTACAGGGCAGTCTCTTAAGTTAGAGACTTAAGATAATTTGAACGTTGACGATTATGGGCGTGTGCAGTCTCTCCTGGTTTGTGGCTTTTTAAAGAAGTAATTTGAAAAGGTTAAGTTTGGCATTTAAGGTTTTAAAAGTCTGTGATATGGTTGATCAGTCCAGATGACTGGGGTTCTGGCTATATGTTCAGTTTTGCTATGTAATATTTACATTACTAGCTTTAGCAGCATTGTTTTGCAATACAATGTATAGATTTTCAAACAACTTCTACTTTTTTTTTCTTTTTTTTTTTTGGCTTTTTGAGACAGGATTTCTCTGTGTAATAGTCCTGGTTGTCCTGGACTTGCTTTGTAGACCGGGCTGGCCTCCAACTCGAATACTCAGAGATCCTCCTGCCTCTGCCTCCCAAGTGCTGGGACTAAAGGTGTGCACCACCATGCCCGGCCCAACTTCCAGCTCTTAGTTATTTAGATTGTATCAGATGACAGTTTCTACTGGAGAGTTAGCAAATTGATGTAGGCATGTAGCAATTTGTGTGCAGACGTTGTGCCCTGAAACTTGAGTTTCAATGTGAGCATCTGGTAATATGCAGGTGTATCAAATACATGTTGATACTCTCAGATACCCAAATATGCAGAAAATTAAATCACTGATAGAAATTGCTGTAGTCTTCGACCATGACCACATCTTATGTGCTTTCAGTCATCTCTACACTTCTAATACATACTATGATGTAAATACTCTACAGTACTTTTATACTGAATTGTTGAGGAATGACATAAATAGTTTGTACACGTTCAGTGTAGTTTTGGTATTGCAGGAAATTTGATCACATTGTGAACTCTAAACCTGTTTCCAGTTGTGGTGTAGCTCAGCCCTAGCACACACCTTTAAGCCAAAACAGGATTAAATAAAGTCACCATAGGTCAAGAGGCAGAGCAAGCAACCAGTTGACAGGGAGTGAACCTAGGAAAAAAACAGAGAGAGTGAGAGGAAGTCAGCAGTATGGATAGAGAGATGCGCAGGAAGTAGAAAGGAGAGACATTCAATTTAAAGGGTTTTTGAGACTGGAAAAGGAGAACTGGCTTTTCCTTCTGGGATGTAGTTAAGGAGGAAGGTCCACTGGGTGCTTTCTCTGCCTCTCTGAGCTAGCAACCTTTCTTTTCACCCAAGCATCTGGCTCCTGAGTCTTCATTGTTAAAATTGAACATTTGGTATTTTGTTTGAAAACAACATTTTGTTTTTTTTTTTTTTGGTTTTTTTGATTTTAATATTTTCAGTCCAGGAATACAGCCTCTTTATTTGCTTTGTCTTTACTGGTGATTTAGAGTGAATACTAACTACTTATTTTGAGATGAATACTCTGTCCATGGCCATACCACCCTGAACACACCTAAGCAGGATTGGGCCTGGTTAATACTTGGATCGGAGATGTGCATACTTAGCTCAGTTTGATGTCTGTGATATAAATTTAAAATACTAAAGCACAGTGTAACTTATATATCAATACATTTTATTAAGTCATTTAATAAAATGTTAAATGTGTTAATTTATATTGTATTAAGCATGAATTTTGAATTTAAACCTAGGTCACATTCTCAAGATATCATATATATATATATATATATATTACATATATATTACTTATTGTATAAAAATATATTTTTTTTTTCACTTTTCAAAATTTGAATCCAAAATATATACCTGGTCTTAAACATTTAGGATAAGGGAATTCTCAATAAGGGTATTTTTTTACTAACAAAATTTTAGCAGGCCTTAGAAGTAATTACTTATTCAAGAAGAGCTACCTTTGTCATGCTCCCTTCTCAGCCATGGTTTTGGTCTGGAACTCAGAGTACATTGTTCCCTGAAGAATGGAAGCAGTTCCCATATTTGAGATAAATTTTCTGTCTTATTAGCCTCAGCATCAATGCCTCAGAATTTGAATTTTCTTCTTTTTTTAATTGAAAGGAGATGCCTAAAGCTTCAAGTATTTATTATACTCCAAAGGAGACTAGATATAGGAAAATGACTGCATAATCATTTGGCTTTAGTAACTATTGTATTTGAGAAAGATGTGATGAAATAGATGACGATGGCTTAAACCAAAGAATAATTTAATACCACAAGGAGGAACATCTTCAGACAAGAGTCAGTTCACTAAAAGTTATTGGTTTACAGTCTCTGAGATTGAAAAGACATTGGCATCTACAATTCTGGTTCTCCATGTCTAATATTTCTCCTCTACTCTGAAGCACTCATGTATATCTCAGTAATGGTTTTTGTTCTTTAATCAAATACACACTCTGCTCTTTTGTGGTAGTCATCTTTCTTTGTGAACTCGCATTTAGAATTGAGAAATTTGAGCTTTCACCTCAGTTGAGTACATGGTTTTGAGTTACATGGTTTAATATATGAAAAAGAAATGTTTTTCTAATGTATTATAGATTGTGTATTTATTTTCCAACAAATGAGGTTTTAAGTTATATTATCTTCTGTGCAAGTAGGAAGCGTTTATTCAAGCAAAGTCAAAACTGTGACTACTAATGTCAAGGACAGTGTCACAATGTGGACCGCTAGTACGAGTTCTTAGGTGGGCAGTGTATTTTTCAGCCGTGTTACTGTAATGAAATTACTTATACAGGATACTTACAAAGCAAAGAAAGCTTATTTTGACTCATGGCTTTAGAGATTTATGTCCAAGGTTGGATCCATTGCTTTGGGCTATTGAATGATGGCACAAGCCAGGAAGTGGAGTTAGAGGGAGAGATGAACAGACAGGTTCTACAACCTCTTTTGAAAGCATATCCCTTTGCCTCATGATGTGGGGGCTTCCTATTATGTTTTACCTCATAAAGAAGCCATAGCACTAACCTTTACTGATAGTCTTGGGGCCGGGCATCCATCCAAACCTTAGCAAATGATCAGAGATGCTCATTCCAGAAGCATTGTACCAGAACCTAAGAAGCTGAAGCAGGATGATTCATTCTAGATGGATTTCTTTTGTCCTTATTTTTACCTTTTGTGCCTTATGTTTTAGTACTCTCTATAATCTAGACCTGTTACCAAAATGCAGTGTAATTGTAGGACAAAATCTGACACTGTAGGATTCTGAGGTAAAGAATACATTTTTTACTTCATTGTATTTCCCCCTTAATTTGGAAGGTTAAGCAGGAGCTCGGAATAAAAATCCCTGGGAAATCACCCTATAGGTGAATCTTTTTTTTTTTAAGATTTATTTTATTTTTGGTTTATGTATATGAGTGTTTTGTCTGGAGGGATGGATGTGTACCACAACTGTGCCTGGTGCCTGAGGAGGCCAGAAGAGGATGTTGGATCCCCTGGAACTGGAATTATGAATGGCTGTGAGCTACCATGTGGGTGCTGGGAGTTGAATCATGATCTTCTGCAAGAGCAATAAGTGTGCTTAATTGCTGGACCATCTTTCCAGCCCCTACAAGTGAATCTTGAACCATTCTTCATGCCGTCTGTAAAAGCAATTCTGTTTGTTTGAATGGGGAGTAGCTTTTTACTTGTGATAGTACAAGACTGGGAATGTGGCTTATAAGTTGGATCTGTAGTTCTTACTTCATTTGGTGTAACATTTCAGTGGATTCTAGGCATCTGTGATAGGAGAGAAGCTGTGAAACCTTGCATTCCAGCAGTAGGCCAGGGAGAAGTCATAGAGCAAGGGAATATTGAGATCCTTTAGAAGACCAAGGAAGGAGATGGCAGATGATCAGTACTTCAGATATAGTAGTGAATATTTAGTCAGGATTCTCTAGAGCAGTGGTTCTCAACCTTCCTAACACTGTGACACTTTAATACAGTTCTTCATCACCCATAAACTTGTTTTGAGGCTACTTCAAAGCTATAATTTTGCTATTGTTAATGAATCATAGTATAAATATCTAATATGCAGGATATCTGATATGCAACTCCTGTAGCAGTTGATGATATGATGAACTTAGGTTGTGGACCAGCTTGTCCAACAATGGCTGTCTCCTAACTGAAAGTCCAAGGATCTAGTGGTTGTTCAGTGCACAAGGCTGGATGTCTTAGCTTGCTGGTCTTCAGTGTATATCAGAATTCTGAAGAAGTAGGATTTATTACTAGAGAAGCAAGAGTGAGAGCAAACAGGCAAAGAACAAACATGTTTTTCTTGTCCTTTATATAGGCTGCCACCAGAAGGTGTGGTCCCAATTTAAGGTAGATCTTCCCATCTCAAAACATCTGGATTTAGGATGGGTCTTCCCACTTCATAAATTAAATCAAGAAAATTTCTTCATAGGTGTACCCAGTCCTTTGGGTTTTAGTTAATTACAGATATAGTCAAGTTGACAAACAAGAATAGCCATCACTAATGGCTTGTTGCAGTGGTGGAATCTGTTACTATTTGGATTTTTTGTTTGTTTTTTGTTTTGGGCAGGAAGGGGTGTTCGAAGAAGAGTCACATTGAGGGTAGGAATACTCGGGACAGAACTAACCCATTCTCACTGATAGTGGTGGTGGAGGGGAAAATGCAAAGTTAAAGTGATTTTTCTGGAGGTCGTATTGTAGGATGAGACTGTGTACTCATGAGAAAAAAGGTTTGCATTCTTTTCAGGTTCTGAATAGCTAGTTCCTAGGGGAACTTAGAATCTGTTCAGTTTTATTAAATGTTTGAGGATCATGATGAGAACTTATATATTGACTGATAATATTACAATGGAACTTTAAGTTCCATTTTTTTCTTCAAACTTTTCTGGTTTTGTGTGTGTGTGTGTGTGTTTCATTTTTGTTGTTGTTGTTTGTTTGTTTTTTTTTTTGAGACAGGGTTTTTCTTTGTAGCCCTGACTGTCCTAGAGCTCACTCTGTAGAACAGGGTATCTGTGGATCTGCTGGCCTCCCTCCCAAGTGCTAGGATTAAAGGCACCACCATGTCCGGCTAACATACATTTACTTCTTATTGGCTTCTGCATAGATAGAAATTGCATGTTTGTAGGTGGTTTTCTCAGTTAATCAAAGCTCTTGTTTTCTAGGTCTTTTTCTGTACCACTTCTCTAAGTTTTCATTTCTTTCATATTCTGTTCCATAATCAATGGGGTATATGGGCTTTGATTTATTTTCTCTGCATATTTATGTTTGGGCTGAGAATGAGTTTGAGAAAAATTAAAGATACACATTATGCTGATGCTAATATATATATTTGACTCATTTGTTCTCTTGGAGAATGGCTGATAACACTGATTTTGCTTGTGTATGTAGCATTCTATACTGTTTTAAAGTGTGAAAATCCTTAGAGTTATTTCCCAACTTCTATTATATTAAAAGAATGGTTGCATTTTATGTTAAAGAATTAGTAACATAAACTTCCCAATTAAATCCACTTTGATGTATCATTTTAGAGTTTCTTCTTCCTGATTTGCCATCTTTTTTCACTTGTCAAAATATTTTCTGATTTTTTGAATCTATCAGAATGTGACCTAAATGACCTAATTAAATTAAACATTTTTATAATCACTATTGAATTTTTGGCCTTGATTTTATATTTCAGGATATTTTTTCTTTTCTTTTTGTTGTTTTTAAAACAGTATTTTGCTATTTATTCCAGGCTGACCTTGAACTCACTATGTAATCCAAGCTATTTTGAACTCATAGTCCTCTCGCCTTAGGCTTTTGAGTGCTAGGTTTATAGGCATGTCCTATCACACACCCAGCTGGTCCTGATGTGATTTCCTGTCTAGTAATATATCTTTATTTTGAAAACATTTTAAGAACATCTTTGGTCTTTATAAAGACTTAGTTCTGTTGCTGGGGATGTAGCTCAGTTAGAAAATGTAGGAAGCCCTGTGTTCAGTCCCTAGCACTACATACAAAACCAGGCTTGGTGGTCCAGTCTTGCAATTCCAGAAATCAACAGAGGCAGAAGGATGGGGAAGTTCAGGATCATCTCTGCTGTGTGTTGAATTTGAG
>CAJQZJ010034344.1:226695-236921 GCA_907164525.1 Lophiomys imhausi
ATGGGGAAGTTCAGGATCATCTCTGCTGTGTGTTGAATTTGAGGCCAAATTGGGCTACATGAGATCTTGACTCACACACACACACATACACACACACACCCCACCACCACCACAAACACACAAGACTAGTTGTATACCAAATAGAACTTACCTTTTTTTTAAAGCTGCTATCGCTTTCTAATAACTTGACAATTACATTTTCTGCTAATGCTTAGATGATATAAAATGTCGTGTAGTTCAGCTCTTTTATTTTGCTCACAAGACAGTTTTTTTTTTCCTTTAATAGATCGGTACCAGTTACTACTTAGTCTGGAATTTGTTTTCTAACATGTGCTGTCAACTGATTGTTCGCTTTCAATTAAGTAATTGGATTCATTTTCTGATTATAGGCTTAGTTTTTTAATGCTTTGATTTAGCTTTTTGTATACTTTTGCAATTTTCATTTTTTATTGCTAATATCGACCTGTTCATTACTTTTAGCATCTTTGACTTTCATGATAGTGTATGTTAGATTATAGAAATACCTTGGAGGGTTTTGGTATTACTGAAAAATGAACATTTTGATCAGATTGCCTTTCTATGACTTCCATAGCAAAGAACATTTAAATTACATCCACTTTTCTTCTGTGCTGTTTTTTTCTTTTTGTTTTGTTGTTTATTTTCTTCTAGACATGATCATGCTGTGACCTGGAGATCCTCCTGTCTCAGCTTCCTGAGGACAGGGATTATTGATAGGTAGCATCACACCCAGACAGTTCCATACTCATTTGAAACAATACTTCTTTATCCACTTAAACAGTATCGAGCTGTTTGTACATTCATTTAAGATTTCAACTGCCTTTATTTCCCCATGTTCTTTGGCCTACATATCTTTTTTAGTTAACCAGTTGTTAGGCTAGCAGTCTTCCCCTAAAGGACAGACCTACTAAATTTTACAAGTTTATATAAGTAACTCGTAAAATAACATTTGAAGTTAAATGTCCAGCACAGAGGAGGTATAGGATTGTTACAGACTTAGAAGACATGCCACTAAAGCAGGTAATGTTGTTGTTTACTTGGGTCTATCCTCTTGGTGTCTTCTGTCCATGCCCCTGGCTTCAAGGAAAAGTTCTCAATTTTAGAATTTTACTTATAGCTTGGTCTGTTTGAAGTGTTAGGCTCAGGTGTGTAAAATTGAAAGATTTTACAGTTTTAACTCTCTCTTTTTTGGTTAAAGTAGTTCAAAATGTCAAAAATTAGGAGGAAAGTCACAGTGGAAAACACCAAGACCATATCTGAGAGTACATCCAGAAGACCTAGTGTATTTGAGAGGCTTGGACCCAGCACTGGCAGCACCGCGGAGGTGAGTTGTTACTCCTGTCGTCACAGGGGGCTTATTGTGGCTCCGTGGCAGACCCCTTACCTAGCATGTATGAAGAGGCCCTAGCCTCGATCCTGTGCACTGGGGGAAACATTTAAAATACTATTATTGACATACTTATTGCAATTATAAAGGAAAATGTATTGTTTTGTCATGACATTGGCATAGCAAATTTTATTTTATAAAAGGGGGGTTAAGGTTTGAAAATTTCTTTTTATGTAATACTTTTGTTTCTTCTATGTACACAGTATATTTTGATTCTATTCATACCCCATTCCAGTAACACCCCCACACCCCCACACACATACCTTCTGTCATTTCTCATTTCCTTATGGTGTTATTGGAGTAGCATATACTTTCTTAGATGGCATTTGGGTCGCTCTGATTTGATTTTGCCCTGGTAGCATCTTTTCTTCAGACATTCACATAGTAATATCTGCATCCTAGACACAGTGCCGTAACTGGCTGAAGACTGGCACCTGCCTCTATGGAAACACATGTAGGTTCATACATGGCCCTTCACCTCGCGGGAAAGGTTACAGCAGCAATTACAGAAGGTAAACTGAGACCGCAAACATTTTCTGTAGTATTAAAAACCAACTTTTGTGATTTAGTGTACAAATATAAAGTAGAGCCATACATTTGGTCAGCTTTTCTGTCTTGGGATAGTCTCCTTCCTTAACAGTCATAAGACTAGCAGGACCTTTTGGTTGTTACTTGTAAGATTAATAAAACCTTAGCTTTACAGTGTCCTGGTTTACATTCTTTGATAATAGAACCTTTTTTTCAATATGTATATTCAAATCAGTGAGTACCTGCGAAGAGACTGAGTCTGGGGAGAATAGCCCCTAAAAACCATCCTGCCTCACAGCTCCAGTTATTTATTAAATCATAGTTAAGCAGAACTGGGAGATATGAGAATTTACTTTTAGTAAAGTTAGACTATTCATTCTTGACACAGTAAAATTTAAATAAGATTTAATTGTAATTTTTAAAGGCATTTTAAATTTGTATCTAATGAAAACCTTGTTATAAAATCTACTTACCAAACCTCTTAGACACTGTGCTAATATAAACTTGTTTAGGGGCTGGAGTGATGGGTCACTGGTTAAAGAGCTCTGGCTGCTTTTCTGAGTTTAGTTCGCAGTACCTACGTGGTGACTAACAACCATCTGTAACTCCAGTGTATGTCTCTGCACCTTTTCTGGCCTCAGGCACTAGGCACGTACACAGTGCACAGACATACATGCAGACAAAATACCCATACACATAAAGCAAACAAAGAATTAATTAAACAATTTTAGGTGTGTTCATATGTGGATAAACATTTCCTATGCAGAAAATAATTTTTCCTTTGATAGAAACTTGGCTAAACTGAATTTGCACAACAGCGATCTTTTTAGTAATCCTTTTGCCCCCTTTTGATGATTTTTGTAATAACCATTTTTAAAGGTAACATACATAATGTTTTTTACAGAAATAACTTAATCGGTAAACAAACAATTTGCCTAGTCCTGAAATTGTGTGTGCTGATTGCTTTGTGTACAGTATTAGTAGGAGTACGGAAAGCTCAGCCTTTAGGAGTCTGTTCTCTCCTTCAGGCCTGAATGACAATCGCTTTACCCACTGAATCATCTTGATGGCTGTTGGCTTTCATTTTTAAAAAAAAATTATTTAATTTTATTTCCTGTGCATTGGTGTTCTGCCTTCTGTCTGTGAGAGGGTGTCAGATTCCCTGGAGCTGGAGTTACTAACACTTATGAATTGCCATGTGGGTTCTGGGAACTGAACCCTGGTCCACCTGGAATAACAGTCAGTGCTCTTAACCACTGAGGCATCCTCTCTAGCCCTCTGGCTTTCATTTTTAAGGTGCATGAAGTACTTTCTTAGTTGGTAGTATATCCAACTACATACACGTGTGTGAATAAGAATGCTATTACCTCTGGAATAGTTTTGCTACTTTACAACTTAACCTTTCTCTTACTGTCTTTCATCTATAATATGGCTGTTATATTTATATGGTAAGCAGGAACTAACTCAAGCTGCTATTTACATATTCATTTTCTTCAGTTCATGCATTCTTACTCATATTACACTGTGGAAGTAATATCCATTTTTTGGCATTGAGAGAAAACTTGTAAATCATGCTCATATTTTAAAATATTACTATTTAAGCTGAAACATTATTTTTCAGAAATTTAGGCACTTAAGACAGAAATATCAGTCTTCATGAAGTTATTTATATTATTCTTATAAAACATCATTTAAGTACAGGTTTTTGTTGTTTTGTATCAAAGGTCACCAGAAAGACCTACAGGTGATCTCAGAGAAAGAATGAAGAATAAGCGTCAGGATGTGGATACTGAATCCCAGAAACGGAGCACAGAAGAGTCATCCTCACCTGTTAGGGTAGGCATAAAGTTTATAAAACCCACTTAAATAGCAATAGCCATTTAGTTCATGAGTTCCATTTTAAATATTAAGTTGTATGATAAATATATGGTAAATCTATAACTAGAAATTACAGTATTCTGTGTGAAGGGGTAGGGATTCCCTGAGACAACTGTCTGCTTTTCTGTGTACTTAAAATGAAAGGGATTGACCAGCAAAGCTCAGATTGTACTTGAAAGGTTTTGTACCTTCTTGGAACTCTGAGTACCTAAATGCAGTATATAGTTGAGTAGCTGTCAGTTTTCATACCTCTATAAAGAAGCTGCATACCTTCTATCAGTCACTCCTGTCACCCAACTGACCGTGAGCCCTGGGTAGTCATAAAATCACCTCTTGTGTTATAAATTGTCTACCCTTTGTGCTTCTTTAAATGGATCATTTAATGTGTCAACTCCATGACTAGCTTCCTTCACTTGGTTTTTAACATTTATGGAAGATTATAAGATGCGTTACTCTTTTCAAAGAATATTCTGTTATATTAGTATTCCATATTCTGTTCATTCACTTATCATTGATGGATATTTGGGCTCTTTCCACCCCCCCCCAATAATGTGAGTGAAAATATTCATGTACAAGTTTTTGTTTAGCACATGAGGTCATTTTTCTTGGTTTATCCTGGGAAGAACTGTTGAGTACATGTCCTATCAGTCTCTTTCCTGTCGCTGTGCCAAAATACCTGGCAGAAACTAGTCAAGGGACTGTTTGTTCTGGCATAGAGTTCCGGGTGCAGTGTGCATTGTGGCAGGCGTGTGTGCAGGCGGGAGCATGAGCAGCTGGTCGTGTGCATCCACAGCCAGCAGGCAGAGAACAGCAGCAGCTGTGCTGAGTTCCCTTTCTTGTTACTCAGTTCAGGACCCTAGGCCACAGGATGGAGTTCCCCACTTCAGCCAACCAGCTTAGAAACTCCCTTGTGAAAGCCCAAGGTTGTGTCTCCCGTGATTCTAGATTTTGTCACATGAGGGTCAGTATTAACTGTCCAGTGTGAGTGTTGCTTTCACGTTTGAGGATCTGCCAGAGGAGCGGTTCTCAGCCTTCCTGATGCTACAGTCCTTTAGTACAGTTCCTCATATTGTGACCCGCAACCAGAAAATTATTTCCATTGCTATTTCATAACTGTAATTTTGCTACTGTTACGAATCATAATGTAATATCTGATGTGCAGGATATCTGATATGTGACCTTTGTGAAAGGGTAGTTTGACCCTCGGGGTCACAACCCACAGGTGGAGAACTACTGTGCTAGACTGTTGTTTAGAGGTTGTATTGTTTTTACTTCTTGACAGTAGGATTTGAAGGTTCCAGTTTCTCCATATTTTTTTCCAGCTTCTAATTTAATTGTGGTTTTACTTTGTCATAGCTAAGGAAGATGCTAAGCATCGTGCAAATGCTCACTGGTTGTCCATGTATATTTGGAGATATTCCGCCCATTTTAAAATTGAGTTGTCTTTATTATTAACTTGTAAGAGTTCTTTGTATTTTGAATACAGATAAAACACATTCTTTGAAGGTTTCAAGTTTTCCATTTTTTTTCTGGTTAGTAATGTGAAGTAATTGTATATTTATAAACCATTAAATTTCTAGAATAAGTTATTTCCTTACCAGTGTTTAGTACAAATACAGTAATTTTCTTGTAAGTTAAAAATACCAAAAAAATAAGATCGCTGCTCTAAAATTTTGTTTTTATTCCTTTAACTATTTTTTTCTAAAATAACTTAAATTTTAAGAAAAGTTATCAGAGTTAGCATACAATTCCTGTTTGCTTTCATATTTAAGGTTCCTAAAGCAAATTTTCTACCATTCTGTGCATTGTCATTACATTTTTAAAATGTTTTTTCCAGATTGGGGGCAGTGTCTTGCTCTGTCACCTGACCTGGGCTTGCTCCAGGCTCCTGGCCTCAGGCAGGCAGTCTTCTTGCCTCAGCATCTCCGGTAGCTGGCCCTGCATAGGCTGTCACCGTCAGACATCACTGTCACTACAGTGTGTGCACGCCTGTGTGTGGGTTTCTTCTACTCTTACTTTCCACTGTGTCTACAAAACAAACAAATGAAGAACACTTTAAAAATTGTTTGAGAATTTCACACATGTCCGTAATATGTTTTAATCAGATCCCCTCCACCAGTTAGTTCTTCTTCTATGTCTACCACACCCTCCACAGAACTTCTCCTTCCTAACTTCATGTGCTCTTCTAACCCCACCATGTCCACTTAGTGCTGCCTGTCATTTCTACACCCTAGTCTTGAGACAGGGTCTCTCTTCTCTCTCTCTCTCTCACTGAACCCAGAGCTCAGAATTTTAGCTTGAGTGGCTGGCCATTGAGCCCCTGGGATCGACCTATCTCAGGTCTCTCCAGTACTGGGTTACAAATGTGTCATCATCCCGTGACTGCTAGAAATCACCTAAAGCTACAGGAGACAGAGACAGACACTCGCTGGAACAACAGCAGTGAGCTCTGCACTGAGCCATCTTCCCAGTTCCTTTCTTCACATTCTTGATTGTGTTCCTAAAACTCAAAAGTTTTTGCTTTTTATGAAATTCAGCTTACCTTATTTCTTTTTTAATTTTTTTTTCCTTCGAAACAGTTTCTCCGTGTAATAGCCCTGGCTGTCCTGAGCTTGGTTCGTAGACCAGGCTGGCCTCGAATGCACAGAGATCCACCTGCCTCTGCCTCCCCAGTGCTGGGGTTAAAGGATGTGCCACTACTGCCTGGCTCTTCTTTTAACTTTATTTTCCTTACTCTTTAGGTTTCCTTTGAAAAACTTTTATGATACAGAGTCATAAAGATTTATGACTGTTTATATATTTAACATGAATGTAAATAATATCAAGAATAAAGTGCCCTAAAATATTAAATAAATGAGTTCTGAACCCTCCTCTCTGTATGTGTGTGTGTGTGTTTGTGTATGTGTATGCACATCCTTAAAACTTCAGACAGTTCTTACGAGATCACATGACAGGCTGTAGCATTAATTAGATGAGCTATAATTAGTATAGGGGACAGGCACAAGGAGTTACAATGTGAACACAGTTCTTCTAGGTATTATTAGCTAAACTCTGCTTTCAGTTTTCTCGTCTAGAAATTAGGAACTACCTTTGTTGGTATGTTATAATGAAGGGGTAGAATTGGCCATTCTATGCTGACTACTTAATAAATGGTATATACTGGTGTTAAAATGGGCTTCTCTGTTCTCTAACTTAAATTGACTATAGTATCTTAACAAGAATTGGATATGAGCATTAACTTAGGTTGTTAACACATTTAAATATATTGTTGTATGAAACATACATGATTATATGTTCAGATGACATTAGTAAATAGCAAAGTTAGCTCTTAAGAAATTTACAGTCTGGGGCTGGAGAGATGGCTCAGCAGTTGAGAGGACCTGAGTACAATTCCCAGCACCCACATTGCAGCTCACAACTGTCTGTTACTCTGATCCCAAGGAATTTGATGTCCTCTTCTGACCTGTGAAGGCACCAGGCATGCAAGTGATGTACAGACATACATGCAGGCAGTACACTTCTTCACATAAAATGAGTAAACCTTAAAAGAAAAACAAGTAAAGTTTGACTCTTGTTTTCCCTAGATGAGGACATCCTCAAAGGCGCTGAGCTTCATAGTTCATAAGGGATGAGTCAAGTGTTTTGAGAGTGATCAGGTATGGGGGAAATCCAGTGTTTAAATACACAGAAACTTTGAATTTGGTAGCATTTCAGATTTGTGGTGTTTGGGTGTTTTGTGTGACAGATGAACATATTCCCTCCATCTCTGCTGTGTTCAGCATGTGATGCTGGTCTTCATGTAGTGACTTCCTGTTGGAGATCAGATTGGTCTTAAGGTATGGATAGCACAGGCAGAGCTGAGGCAGGTATGCAGTTTTTCAGAGCTGACAGACCACTCCTTTGTCACTGACATTTACTCCAGTGTATCTAAATTATAAGGTTGCTGGATTACCCTTGATTTCATGGGGAGACAGCTTCATAATAATTCCATAGTATGTGATAAATGTCAGAGATGTAAGCAAAGTGCATAGCAAAGTAAACAACTCCCTGCAGAACAAGAAAGCACGGCATAGAGAAGGATAAGTTTGTGGGTGAGAAGATAAAAAAGAGGGAAAAGTAATAGTTAGCTGTGAATAGTTGTAAAGGACTAATGTGCTTGAGGAACCGTGCTACTGTGTGCCTGAATCCTGCATCCGAACATAGGATGAAGGCTATTTGAATAGGTGCTGTTCCTTTCACATAAGCTGAAGGGGATCTTTGCAGCCTCTGTAGGGAAAGCTTGCTGGTCATGTCTCTGTTGGCTGAGTCTCAATTGATATGCACTGTAAATATAAAACATGTACTGAACTTCATACACTCGGTATGAAAGTAAATAAATGTCAGTTCTACTGGATTACATATTGAAATGACAGATTTGGATGCACTGAGTTAAATGGAATATGTTAACATTTAATCTTACCTGCCTTATTTTTCTTCCTGAAGTGGCTGTGAAGACTGTAAGGTTGCCAGTGCACTTGCATGTTTCTGTTAGAGAGGGCAGCCTGCTTGATCTGAACTGGATGTAATGCAGTTGACCTAGTTCAGTGAGGGCTTAGTCAAGCTTGATTATAGGGAGTTAGTACTTCAGTGAATCTACATACCCTTTCAAATATAGTAATTGAATTGTGTTTTATTCTCTAACAAAGGCTTGTTATTTTACAGAATTTGAACACAGCAAATAAATTTTCATTGAGAGAAAAATTGACCCCTGAATATAGCCAGTGAGACTATCTAGGCACTGTCCCTTCAGAGAAGCTGTGTAGCCACATTTAAGAGTAGTCTAAATAGTTCATCATAATGGGAAAGTGTTTAGTTTAGAGATCCTCTCTGGGTGTTCCCTTTGTTTAAATAGACCCTTTCTTCCTCAGGACATATGGACAAGATAACACTGGTCTAGGTTTACTTCTATAAAATAGATACAAGATTTGTCATTTGAACTTGTTTTATGTTTTTGTTTTGTGGGATTTCTTTGTTGCTTTTGAGACAGACTCTGATACTGTAAGTCAGAGTGGCCTCAAAACTCACAGTCCTTCTATGATAGCCTCAGCTCCTCAAAGGTCACCGTGCCCAGCTTTGATGTTGATTTAAATGTTAATTAATTCTGCTGCTTTAATCAGTCATTTTTATGAACATTTCTTGTTCCTGTGATGAACATTTCAGAGATTTTTCTTTTGAAACTTAGAGTGATATTCCCTTTCTGTTCTCCAAAATTGTCAGTTACTTTGATTTTCTGCTCTCAGCCTGATTACTTACCTTAAGATAGAGAGTCTGCTTTAGGCTTACTATTATCATGAGTCAGTTTAATTTGGCTACTATTTAAGTTACTTTTTCAGATTTTACTATGTAAGTGGAGCTCAAGATGATTGGCTAACTTCTAGCTTATTCCTGGTATATTATTCTGATGTCACACACATGCTACACTAGATCTTTTCCTATTCCTAGTTACCAAGTTCTGTCCTATTATGAATCAAAACTATGTTAGTAGTGTGGAGTGGTTGTGTCTGGGATAGGTTCCTTCCAGAATGCATACTTTACTAGAGTTTTGTTTTATGGTTTCCTCCTTAACTGTATTCCTCACCGCCACTGCAGCCATGTAGTTTGTTCCTCTTCTAGCTACATCTTAATCTTTCTGACGAGATGAGGAAAGACTGACCGTGACTAGAGAAGGGGATTTTTCCATAGTTGCTGCAGTAAGCAGGACTCTTGCAGTGGAAGGCTTTAAGGTTCTGAGAAAGCCTCAGTACCTTGCTTTAAATCTGTGATATTGAGTAAAGTACCTGTTCCCACATGCCATAAGTTACAGTAAAAACCAATTGGGGAAGTACTAATAAGAATTCTTTAGAAAGAGTAAAACCATGTTTGTGCCAAATAGAAAGAGCAGGAAGCCACTAAGTTAACAGTTTAGGAAGCTGATTACTGTGGGGCTAAATCATCAAATGAGTATTTACTGAAAAGGAAATGATAAAAGAAGAGGCTAGGAGCAAAAGTGTAAGCAGAGCTATAAACATGTTACCTGGTAGAAATTTTATAGCAGACAGTACAGGGATAATTATGACATTATTTTCCTCATATATAGTTTTCTTTCATAAGAAAATCCATATGGTTACATCCTATCAAGCATTTGCTGTGCTAGTGAATCCTGTCCAGATTCGGAAAGGTCAAAAATGGTTATCTTGTCTCTTCTTGATGTATGAACCTTACCAAAGGACTGAAAGCATGTGGATTGGAATCATTGAAGGCTTATCTGCTCACATGTCTCAGAGTTGACATTAGTCACTTGGAAGCCTCAGTTCTCCATGTGGTTCTATTTATGTGGATAGCTTGGGCTTACACACACACACACACACACACACACACACACACACACACACACACA
>CAJQZJ010034344.1:240457-283526 GCA_907164525.1 Lophiomys imhausi
ATAATCCCTTTCTTCCCTCAGTGTAATAATCCCTTTCTTCCCTCAGTTTGATTTTGGTCAGTGTTTTGTCATAGCAACAGAAAGGTAACTAGAACAGCATATTAGTATAGAGAAGATGGTAGATTAATGAAAGTGTGAAAATCATGAAATATAAGTCTGTGATAAACATAAGGTGTCTCTGGCTCATGGTCTGATAGAAAAGGGTATTGAAGGGATTTAGTAATGAAGTTCAAATATTTAAAGAGTTAACATGTGGAAGAAGTACTAGATCTGTTTTGCATAATTCCAGAGATTCGAACTAGTCCTAATGAATAGAATCTGGGAGATAAAGATTAAGAACAAAACTTTTGAAATTAGAGCCCCCTTAGAGAGTGGAAAGATAGACAATGGGGAACGCCACTGGAAACCTTGGGCGCTGTTTTTTCCCTGATAGAATATTTAGGAAAGGACTTCTGTGATTATATAGTGCTACTAGACATTTTCTTCTGTAAGGTTGGAGTTGGGCTATATATTCCTTACAAAGATATAACATTTTATTTGGCTACTTACTAACTTACTAGTTCTCAATTATTAGCCAAAGTATTTTTTATTTCAGGTTCTTTGTAGTGTCTCCACGTAAGGTAAGACTTGTGATGAACATAATCTGCCTCACTAGTAAACATTCAACAAAGCTGAATATAACTGAAAGTAATTTAAAACTTCACAAACATTGAATCTCTGAAGTGGAAGAAACCTAAAACATTTTCCCAAGTTAGGCATGGACTTATCCAGCGTCACCACTTGGTCTTAATTGAAGTGATCCAGTTGTAAGTCTTACTCAGTTGATAAATTCTTAGGCTCTGGTATAAAAATGTTAGTGTGTTTGATCATAGGGTTGAACATTGGTTGCATTGTTACTTAATATGATTTGAAATTTTTAATAATGTTATTCTTTGAGCATTTCTTGTAATATATTTTGGTTGTGTTTGCCTCTCCCTCAGCTCCCAGAACCACCCTGCCCTACCTGATCTCCCAACCCCTCAACTTCATGTGTTATTGTTCTTATTCTCTCCTTCCCCCACTCTCTTTGTCTCTGTCTTAAACCCATCCAGTTAGTATTTGGTGTTGGGCTTCCCCTAAAATGTCATTGATACATCAGGGTCACACCATTAAAGAAAACTGGCGTGGGTTCTGGAGAGATGGCTCAGTGATTAAAAGCACTGTGTTCGATTCCCAGCAACCACATGGTGGCTCACATCTATACTGAGATGCCAGGTTTATCAAGATAAGAGTACTCATATATGTAAAGTAAATAAATCTTTAAAAGAAAAAAAAGAAAACTGGCGTGCTTTCTCAGCACCAACCAATGCCAGTAGTTCCTCGGCTAAGGGCAGGACTTCATGTCCCTCCCCCCACTCCATGATGGGATTTTGTCTGGATTGAGCTTGTGCATGCTGTGGAATGGCTCATATGTGCAACTATCCTGTTGTGTCCAGAAAACACTGTTTCAATGAAGCTATCCACTACCTCTAGCTTGTAAAGTTATTACCCTGTTGTTGAGGTCCCTGAGCCTTGAGGGGTGAGGGGAGAGGATATATAGATGACCCATTTAGGGCAGAGCATTTTGAAGTCTGTTATTTTCTGGGCTTAGACCACTTGTGGGACTCTGTTAATTGCCATATACTGCAAGAAGAAGCTTCTCTTTGAGGTTTAGAAATGCACAGATCTATGGGTATAGCAATAAGGCATTAGTTACTTTAATGCTATCTCTACTTAACAGAATAATAGCAGTGGGTTCTTCCTACCATGTGGCCAGTCTAGCTGCAGGTTCTATGGGTTCCATCTCATGTAGTGGACCATAAGGCTAGTCAGAAAAGTGGTGTTACTCTTGTACATTCTTGTCAGTATTGCACTAGTAGATATATCTTGCTAGGCAAGTCATTAAAAAAGTGTGTACATACAGCTGGGTGAGATTGATGATTATTTTTCTCCTCCAGAAATGCGCATAGCATCTTCCAGTACTATGAAAACTAACCATTGGTGATGGAGCTTTCAGTTTAGTACCAGCTGCATTTCTTCATGTTCTATGACTTGGGTATGTGGTGTTTTTTAGCAAAAGTATGCTATTATATAGTTCTGATCAGGGTAACCAATAACAATAGTAGTAGCTTTCACATTTTTAAAAATTCTAAATAACCCAGTCTTAAGTGTTTGCCCTAAAATACTGTGGTTGCTTAACAATATTCCACTATGAATGTGTTTTGGGATGACCAACTTTAGAATATGTAATAAAGTAATAAAAAGGTTATGTTTCTCATAAGTATGTTTGAGATTAAAAGATGTCAAACCATTCTATTGAGGAAATTCAGGAAGCTAAAAGAAGACTATGCTGCACATATGATAGGAGTGACGTGCCTAACAAACTCCTGGCTGATAAATAGAGAAAATGGGGAAATGGAGTACTCTTATTGTCTAGGGTTACTACTGCTGTGATGAAGCACCATTTCCAAAGGCAACTTGGGGAGAGAGAGGTTTATTTGGCCTACATATCCCAAGTCACAGTCCATTAAGGGAAGTCAAGGCAGGCACTCAAACAGGGCAGGAACCTGGAGGCAGGGGTGGATGCAAAGACCATGGAGCGGTGCTGCTTGCTAGCTTGCTTCCCCTGACTTGCTCAGGCTGCTTTCTTACAGAACCCAGGACCACCAGTCCAGGGATGGCACTGCCCACAATGAGCTGGGCCCTCCCCATCAGTCACTAGTTTAAAAAAAAAAAAAAAAAAAGAAGAAGTTGCCAGGAAACTCAGGGGCTGTTGTTTAAGAGCAAAACCTGCTGAACTGGGGAGGGAGACTGTTATATAGGGACACTCCACTCCAGAGGAGTGGGATGGAAGGGTTAGGAGGTAGAGGGTGAGAGGGCCAGGACTGGGAAGGGTGGAAAGAGGACACTATGATGGAGATGTAACCTGAAGCAATAAATAAATAAATTAAAAAAAAAAAAACCTGCCCTACAGGCTCACGTGCAGCCTGATCTTACGGAGGCCTTTTCTGATCGAGGCTCCTCCTCCCTGACGACTCTTAGCTTGTGTCATGTTGACTGACATAAAGCTAGCCAATTGTAGATGAGCCAGAGCCTTAAGTGTTACCAGGATAATTTCCTGTATCACGATTTTAAGTGGGCTGGTTACTGTATACTAAATACCATAATCTTCCAACTTGAAATTCTACCACATGTTGAAGCCTGAGTGCAGACCGTACAACAGATAATAGATGTTTTATATATATGATCTCTGGGCAGAGTCAGAGTTGCACTGAGAAACATGTCCAACTAAAGATTAGACAGTTTTAAACCTATGAGTATGCGCTATTTGTATAACTGGTGAACTGTATTGATTATTGTATTTCTAATTCAGAATGTGATCTATATGGTCTCTTATGTACAGATACCGATTATCTTGTGTATTTTACTCTGCCAGCACTTCGGCTCTGAAACCCTTGTTATTTACATTAGTAGCTGGGTTTTGTATGGGACTTTAGAAAACTAGGTGTTATTTCAGTATTTTGGAGGTAATTTCTTATAAAATTACTTGCAGTATGAGTATGTTCTGTGTATTCTTTTGGGTTTAATTCACAAGTCATTCATTCAGAAGTTGCCTTGGACATATTCACTGGTGTTCTGTAGCATGTCTTTTACTACTTTGTAGGTTCTTCTTTCTTCTACCTCTTTCCTTCTACCCTTTCAACCTTTTAAGAGAAAAAAAGGATAGAGAGGAAAAGAAAGAGATCCCTGAATAAAGTCAGGGGCCAGAAAGTGGGTGATGGTATTGTTAGACTACTTCTTGTTGACTAGGGGCGTCAAGTTCCTTGGGGCAACTTTGATCTTTGCCCTCAGGATATTTAATTTATTGTTATTATTGTTTCTTCTTTGCACACGACTACTTAACAGACCACACCAACAGCAATCAACAACCCACCCCTGCCTCTTGGGCTCTAGCACTTACATACCGTCTGAAAACACCCCAGAATTCCAAGTATCACATAAACTTTCTGCAGTTGGTAAAATCATGCCTCTGCTAGACCATTAGGCAAATCATAGTAGCAGCCCCATATCCCCACATCTGGGATTAAAACACAAATATATTCTTATAATTGTGTGTATTTTTTTAAAGAAATCAAAATTCTAAAATTCTCACTTAGGAAGCCTGCGCTTTATGCTGTAGTAATTGTCTTCCTTTTGCCATCTGACAAACAGTCATTTCTTTATTTCTTGATCTTTTGTAAATTTTCCATAGCAGATTTTGTTCTTATATAGTCTTTTGTCAGCCTGTGTTGCCTAGCAAGCAAACACATGTAATTTTGGAGTTAGTGTTTATAAGTTATACCTAAACATGCAAAATTTAGAGGGATTCTTAAAAAAGAAAACTTTAAAGAAAAATTAATTTGTGTTTCAGGCAACTGAGTTATTTGACTGCAAGTATTCAGCAGTTTGAGCACTTAATCTGACATTCATAGTTAGTATTTAGATATTAAAAGTGGTAAGTTCACTGTGAGGGGCTTTGATAATTTTCTCACTACATAGTAAAATGTGGTTTGGAATCTTCTAAAACAAGGTGTTCAGTTGAATTATTGAATTACTGTTTTCCAGATTGGAGTGTAGGTTACTATTAAGCTTGGAATAACATCTAAACACTAGTATTTTATAGTATTTTAGCTACAGTATTAAGAATTAATACATTAATTGTGTTAAATAACATTTGCTTTAGCCAAAATAGGTTTTTAAAAATCTTTTTTAAAAAAACTTTTATAAAATTATTAAAATGACTTTGAATGCACTCTTTGGCATGCAGGGAAACAGCTGTTATTTGAGGGCATAAATTTTAGATGGTTATTTTTAGTCTGCTCAGTGGTTTAGCCTTTTGAAGTTGGATTTTTGTACGTGGACACTAACTAATCTTTCTGTTTTACTGTATCCATTTAAAACTGGTTTTTACCTCAGTGGATTTTCACACAGAAGCTTAGTATGGAGTAGAACATCAAAGTATTGGGTTACATTACATTTTTTTTAAATATCTGAACTACTTTTTATATTTACCACATTATTGTTCTTTAGTAAATAAATACTCTCATGTGACTGCCCTAGAACCTACAGACAAGTTACCCAAATCTTCCTCCCCCAGAAGCAAAGCTGAGTGAAATGGAAATACGGTGTACTCAATAATGATCTCATAATGTCTTAAACATATGGTAACCTGAATGTGTGTATATATGTACTTTTTAGAAAGAATCGTCAAGAGGGAGACATAGAGACAAGGAAGACATAAAAATTGTTAAGGAGAGAACTCCAGAAAGTGAAGAAGAAAATGTAGAATGGGAAACTAACAGAGATGGTGAGTTTGAAAATCCTTGCTTAGCTAATAGAATCTTGATTATTTGCTGGCCTGTTGTGAGTTTTGAGATGCTTTTCAACTGTGGTTTTCATGTTGCTTCAGAAATATCCTATTGTAGTTGACTAGTTAATATAGTGAAGGATTTATTTCTTTTATTCTATGTAAGAGGTTTTTCTGTTACTCTATAAAGTCAATATATTCCATTGAATCTAAAACCTGATTTCCTTCTTTCTTATCAATTTAGAACATTTATTATATGCTCTCTTCTGTAACTTTTGTTTTCTTGTGTGTACATGGAATGTGAGGGGGGGGGTATTGAATGAGAATAACCCACAGGCTCATATGTTTGAATGCTTGGTTCATAGTTGTAGAACTATTTGGGAAGGTTTAGAAAGTGTGGCTTTGTTGGAGGAAGTGTGTCACTGGGAATAGGCTTTGAGGTTTCAAAAGCCCATTCCATTTTCAATGTCTGTCTGTCTGTTTGTCTGTTTACCTGCCCGTTCCCCACACCCCCTGCTTCTTGCTTATGGATAAGGATGTAAACTCTCAGCTACTATTCCAATGCCATGTCTGCCTGCCTACTGCCATGTTCCCTCCCCCATGATGGTTGTGTTTTGGCTTTTTTTTTTTCCCTTCTTGTTTTCTAGTTCTTCTCTTATTTATTCATCATGTAGAACAACATTTTTAAAAAATCATTAAAGAAGAGGAAAATACATGAAAGTACTTTGATAATCTTGGGAGCAGATTCATTGCCCTAAAATTATAAAACCCCAAAGCTACAAAGATTTGAATATAGAAGAGTAGTTAAAAATGGTTTTATAACTAAATGAAGAAATTAAAGGTAGAAGTTACACCAGAAGAAAATACTTGACATATGTAAGCATTAATAAAGATACCATATAAACATGTAATGAACTGTCATAGATATTTAAGAAGATAGTCCTGTTTAAAAAAAAAAAACTCATGACATACTAAATAGGTAATGATTAAGAACTAGAAATGACTAATAATTTTTCAACTTTACTACAGAGAAAGGCTCATAAAAGCAAACACAGAATTGTCTACCCATCAGTTTCATAGAAATGAAAAATACTAATGTTTTCCAGTGTTTGTAGTTCCCATTGATTAAGTTGTTTGAGTTCAGTTTGTGCATAGTAAAAAGAAAAATTATATTTTGATTCTAGCGACCTAGTTTGAGAAAGTTCATAGAGAAATACTTGCACTCCTGAATCAAGGCAGTTACCATTTCAGCCCTGTGTATAGCAAAAAGACATGACGTCCCTCAGGAGGAGGCTGGCCATGTAAGCCTGGTGTACTTAGCTTATGAACTGCTGTGCAGATACTAAAGTGACGATGTTGAGCTGTGTGTGTGACGCAGAGAGACCTTGTGTATATGGCAGTGTTGTATGACGCAGAGAGACCTTGTGTATATGGCAGTGTTGTATGACGCGGAGAGACCTTGTGTATATGGCAGGGTTGTAGTTCTGTTGAGGGTTTTGTTCATTTCTTTGTTTTGATACAGGATCTTGTGTAGTCCAGCCTGGCTTCAAACCCTTCTGCCTCAGCCTTCCCAGTGCTGGGGTGACAGGTGTGAGCCAGTATGCCTAGCACTTCCATTTCTTAAATGAGAATTTTACTTATGCAACACTAGACTGTTTGCAGTGTTGATACTGTGAGGGTGGCCATTGAGGAGTATAAAGGGAACTTCATATTTCTCTTTGTACTCAGATTTGCTTAGGACTTTAAGTGAGAATATGTCATTAAGCAAAAATCTCAAATATTTAGTCTTTAATCCTTATTTATAGTCTTTAAGGCCTATTTTGGGATAATGGGTAGCAACAGGGTTGCCATGTTAAAGTATATGAATGTACTTAGAACTTGTACCCATGTTAGTAAATTACTTTATAGGATAGATATTCTAACTTCGATTCTACCATTAGATCCTTACCTACACTTTACCAAACAATGTTGCAATTAAAAATGTTCCACAGCACACATAGAAGACATACTTATGTCATTTATGTCTTTTTCTTTTTTGTGCGTGTAAATTGCTTTGTCCGTGTCCCTGTCTGCCCTTCTGTTAATTAAGAAGAATCTATTTTTTTAAATTCATTTTACATCCTAATCGCAGCCTTTTCCCTCCTCTCTATCTGATCCCACCCTTTCCCCCCCTCCCCTTATCCTCAGAAAAGGGGGGCCCCCCATCAATCCACCCCGACTCTTCAAGTCACATCAGGACTAAGAGTGCCCTCTTCCACTGAGGCCAAACAAGGCTACCCAGCTAGAGTAAAGTGATCCACAAACAGGCAACAGAGTCCATGTCAGAGATAGTCCCTGTTCTACTTGCTAGTGGATCTACATGAAGACCAAGCTGCCTATCAGCTACATATGTGTAGGGAGCCTAGGTCTAGTTCATACATGCTTTTTGGTTAGTACTTCAGTCTCTGTGTCCCCAGGGGCCTAGATTGGTTGACTCTGTTTAGTCTTCTTCTTTTTTTTTTTTTCTGTTAGTCTTCTTGTGAAGTTCTTGTGCCCTCCGGATCCCTCTATTCTTCCTCCCACTCTTCTACAAGACTCCTCAGCTCCACCTAATGTTTGGCTGTGAGTCTCATCATCTGTTTCGATTCACTGCTCAGTGAGGTCTCTCGGGCTAGTTATGCTGGGTTCCTGTCTGCAAGCATAGCAAACATAGAAAAATAATATCAGCCTTGCTTTACTGTGTTTCTATTTTTTCTTACATATTTAAACTTTTTCTGCTGTTAAATATACCAGTTATCATGTATTTTCCCAGTTACTTAAAGATTATACTTTGTATATATGGTATGTAGTGAGTTACTCAGGTAATGAGCATACAGTAACCAATCCTACCCCAGGCTAGGATGGACAGTTGGTATTGTAATGCATTTGAACTGTACACACCAATGGTATCTATTCTCTTGTATTTAAAGTAATCAAGTGGGGCCTGGCAGTGCTGGTGCATGCCTTTAATCCCAGCACTCCCTCTGGAGGCAGAGGTAGGCAGATCTATGTGAGGTCTACAAAGTGAGTTCTAGGACAGCCAGGGCTACCCAGAGGAACCCTAAATCGAAAAAAAAAAAAAAGTTATCAAGTGGGACTGTGTTTAGTGATTTCTTTTTAAGTGCTTCATTTTATTTATTTACCTGTAGGTGACAAATCTAAAGTGCTAAAGGTGTAGAGAAAGCAAATCAGCTTGTGGCCAAGCCAAATATGGTCAAGAATTAGGGCAGAGAGAGAGGCAGAGGAGCAGAGGCAGAGACAGATGGGCAGGGAGGCAGAGGGGCAGAGGCAGAAGCAGAGAGACAGAGGCAGAGGGGCAGAGACAGAGGCAGAGGCAGTGAGGCAGAGCCAGGGGCAGAGGCAGTGAGGCAGAGCCAGGGGCAGAGGCAGTGAGGCAGAGCCAGGGGCAGAGGCAGAGGTAGAGGGGCAGAGGCAGAGGCTGAGGGGCAGAGCCACATGCAGAGGGGCAGAGCCACATGCAGAGGGGCAGAGGCAGTGGCTGAGGATTCCTTCCACCAGGTTTCTTGGGTGAGGGATTGAGTGCCAGTAGCTACTGAGAATGACTCTATCCTGTAATAGAAGTTCTTTATATGACTCCTTCCTTCCTTCCTTCCTCTCTCCCTCCCTCCCTCCCCCCCTCCTCCCTTCCTTCCTTCCTTTCATCTCTCTCTTTAAAAAAAAGCAGCACTCATGTCCTTAAGACTAGACATGAAAGATGACATTAGATCCATTGAATGAGTGGTTGGTTCTGATCTAAAGAGATAATTTGAACCTGTTGAAAAGAGTGCTAGAACTCCTTAAAATTAGCATATATTAGTGTTAAAATTAGTTAACTTTCCTTTTAGATATAGATCATTTGTCTCACAATAAAAAGGATAGAATTGGAGAACTAATGTTCCAACTACCTGCTGGCTTAATGTTACCTTAGTAAAGAGTCTAAGACAAGGATATAGGTCCTCTTATCCTGTATGAAATATTGAAGGCTTTGGTGTCCTCAGTGTGTAGCTGAGTGGTTTAACTGTGACTTTTGTTTTGCTTTTATTTTTATTTGCTGCTCAAGTTCAGAGCTATGGCCATAGGCAATCCAAATACACCACCACTGCTATATCCCAACTAGAATTATAGTTATTAGAAATCCCTTTTAGCAAAACCCAAGCATGTGATAACCCTAAGTTACCTTCAGAAAATTTAAAGACCTTAATATTAGATTTTCAGAAAGAATTCAGTTCTTCATAGAAATATTATTCTAATGATAGAATACATTGTTAAAATTTCTATAAAAATTAGCTGGAAAGCCTAAGTCTCTGTATATAATTATAATAGTGTCCAACAAATAATGGAATTTGTTATTTTAAAGATTCTGACAATGGAGATATTAATTATGATTATGTTCATGAGTTGTCATTGGAAATGAAACGTCAGAAAATACAGAGAGAATTAATGAAGTTGGAACAAGAAAACATGGATAAGAGAGAAGAAATTATCATTCAAAAGGAGGTATGTGTATTGAAGTGAATATGATATTAACACAGACATGAGTGTTGATCACAGAAATCAGCTCCATGCTGAATCTTAGCTCATACTAGAACAGTGATAAACTGATCAGCTACCCACTTATCAGCCACACCATAAAAGATTATCACTTAATCTTTACAGGGCTTTTTAAGTTAAAATGTTTTTGCTGACACTCCATTGCCTGTACCCAAATCAGCCTGATACAAAATGGGTTCTACATATGTCAGGCCCATATTTCTAGATTGCCCTGTGTACCTTTCTCTCTTTTTTTTTTCCCAACATTTATTTATTTATTCAAGTTACATGTCAATCACAGTCCCCTCTTCCCTCCCCTCCCAGTCTCACCCTCCTAACCTCTTCCCGCCTATCCTCTTTTTTTTTTCTATTTAAGGTGTATCTTCCTTCCCCAAACATCTCCCCCTTTTAGTCCAATAAAAGGCTCTTTTTTTATAACAATAAATACAATACAAAAAATAAGAACAATTAGGAAACAAATTATGAAAATTATAAGATATAACATGCATTTCCAATGTCCAGTCCATATATATTTTTCAGCCAATAAGAATATTCTATCATCTGTCTATCTCGATGAGTTTAAAGTTCTATACCTAACTCAGTTTCCACTCTAACTTGCCTTACCAACTTAAAGAAACATCTTCTTAGACCTAGAGCATCCTTTTAATTCCTAAATAACTTAAAACTTAACTGTGGGACTATAACAATCTAGTCTTCAAACACATAAGAGACCTGAGAAGGATGCAGCCATCTATAGAAATAGAAGTCATTTAGAAATAATTTCTGATTTTTCTAAGGAAATTTTGAAAAATTTTAACTTTAAAATGCTTTCTTGATATCTGTATGTGTTAGAGTTTAGTTAACATAAATTAAAAGCATGAGTTGTGGAGTTTGAATCTCATGTCAATGGGTGGGACTGCTCTGGCTTTTAATTTTTACTTAGTCCTAGCTCCCCGCCCCCCCACCCTGTAACTATTTTAAGCTATGTGCTTTTTTTTTGTTCCATGCATTTCTGAATTGACATATTAAATTACTTTGACAGGTTTCCCCAGAAGTGGTTAGATCAAGAATGTCTCCATCACCTTCATTGAGAAAGTCCAGTAAATCGCCCAAGCGAAAGTCCAGCCCCAAGACATCTTCAGCTGGCAAGAAAGAGCGGAAGGCTGCTGTGGTGGCTTCTCCACTGTTGGACCAGCAGAGGTCAGTAGGGTGATCCCCATGCCAGTGAGCAGACTTTCTGCAGTGTTGCTAACAGAACAGCTTATATATATATTAGTTAGCCAATATTTATCATTTTTATAAAATAATTTCTGTTTTTATGCCTTGAATTGGAATATAAATGTATCCTCTAACTTTTTTTGTTCAGGTAGCTTTTTTTCTTAACATTTTTCAAACTTGTAGTATTTATACTACATATTTATCTTTCTGTTGTCTAACATTTTGGTTTTTAGCATTATAAGTTATATACAGGGAATGTTCTACTTACTTCTTTGTTTACATGTTAAATTATTAGATGTTTTAAAGTCTGTATCCAGCAATATGTGTGTTGATTAGAATTATAGTATTCAGCTAAAGAAATAAAAATAGGAATAATGAAAATAATTGCATTGAGGACTAAGAACAAGACGGGGAACATTTAAATATCCCTCTACTATGTAAGTTTGAATTAAAGCACACATATTTATTTTATTATATTATTTTTCGAGACAGGGTTTCTCGGCATAGCCCTGGCTGTCCTGGACTCACTTTGTAGTGAGTGGCCTCAAACTCACAGAGATCCACCTGCCTCTACCTCCCGAGTACTGGGATTAAAGGCGTGCACCACCATGTCCTGCTTATTTTTATCTTTTTAACTAAAAACACCCTAATGTTGATCACTTTGCAAATCCTGTTTAGCTGAATCCACAATGAAGCTCCCATTGTCTCCTGGTTTCAGATGATAACTCAGACTCCAGTTACAGTTTTGTCTATGTAATGTGATGCTCACCTCTGAACAAGCATACGTATTTTCACTCAACCAATGCCTCATCCCATCCTCTTTGTAGATGCTGTAAGAGAATTTTAAAAGAACAATTATAATTAATTTCTATGCTATTCAAAAACTGGTTTTCTCTTTTGAAAATGAAACTCAAATTTCTTAAGAATGACATTTTGCTTTGACCTTTTCTGTCTTGTCAATATTTTTATTTAATTCTGCCTTGTCTGCCTGCTTCTATATTCAATCCTGAAGGCTTTAAATTCTAAATTTTCTGTTAGGTTTCCCCATTTTTCCTTATTCTACATATCTTTTCTGTATCAGAATTTGTGTAGATTCCTTTTCACTAATTGCTGTCTGCCTTATATCTCAGCTGTGACATGTGTGTTTTACATCTCTATTAAATTTAAGCTTCTTAAAAATTGAGCTTTTTGATGGTTCATTGTCCATCTTCTGCAGCTCCTTCAGCAAGCACTTGAGTCCTCTCTTTGTCCCTGGGATGGAGTGACATTATGAAGGGTGTGAAAGAGGCTGGCCCTGGATTGCTGTGAGCTATCCTGACCTGCTCTTCTTGCCCAATATTAGTTATATAGCTTGCCCTCAGTTCATCATTTGTCCAACAAATCATGTTTCCCAAACAGCCTTTATTTTCTTTTCTCTTTATGCTTTCTTTGAAATTTATTCTCTTCATAGAATTTTTAAATAACTATTTATATATAAATGGTTAATTTTAATATTTTTCTTATATTCTTTTACTGTTTATTATTAGCCTATCCTTTGATTTATTGATTTGAATTTTATCACATTGATTTAATTGCTGTTTCCTATATTCCAGTATATTGCTGAACTTAAGATGTACCTTTAAAGTACAGAGTAGAAGGTCCTATAAAACAGTACATTATAAAAGTACAAGGAAAACACTAAATTAAGTACATCTTCCCCTTCCCCTTTTTTTAATTGAGACAGTCTTATGTAATTCAGACTCATCTCTAAAGCTTCCTTGAACTGATATCAGGTCTTATCTCTACCTCCCAATTTCAGGGATCACATGAATGAGTACAGCACACCTCACACAAGTATAATATTTATTTTTAATATTTCTTACTATTGTGTTTGGGATGGTGGGCATGCTCATACCACAGCATATCTTACATGTGGAGGTCAGAGGGCAGCTTTTGACTTCTGGTAGTGATTTGTCTCCTTACGTTACATGGACCCCCAGGATCAAACTTAGGTTTGTCAAGCTTATGCAGCCAATACTTACCTGCTGAGTTACCTTGCCTGCCTTTGCACAGCATTACATTGTCAGATGGTGTGCACGAGCACTCATGCGTGTGTGTTTGTGTGTGTGTGTGTGTTTGTGTGTGTGTGTGTGTGTTTGTGTGTGTGTTTGTGTGTGTGTGTGTGTGTGTGTGTTTGTGTGTGTGTGTGTTTGTGTGTTTGTGTGTGTGAGTGTGTGTGTGTGTGTGTGTGTGTGTGTGTGTGTGTGTGTTTTGCTGGCAATTGATTGAGGGCCTTGGGCGTCTCCATTGTGTCACTGAGCTACATCCATATTCTGAAGGTGACCTACTTTAATTTCATTGCAGAATCATACTATAAATTGCTGAGAGACTTATTAAACTCAGGAATTGGAATTTCTGTTACAATTAAATAGGCTATTTCAACCAGTGCTAGTAAATTGACAAATAAACAGACTCCTTGGTCTTTCTGTGTTAGCATATTGGGAAAATGTAATTATTGCCAAATTAAGTCTTGCTTTTCTCTGAAAAATAACTTCTTTCTCTGGTACTCATTCTAAGATCTAATATAATATCTGGAGATGTGTCTTACAATGTGATTTGGAATCACAAATGCATTCTCTGTGTTGATCATTTCTTTTTTAACCCAGACAAAGTTTTATGTATAGATACTTTTATAAAAAGAAATAGGAAGTGTGTTTAACGTTGTTCAAAATAGTTACAGAATGATGTAAAAATGATAAGAATAGATAGTGAGCTCTATGCCATGAGTAGGAAGTATAATGATTTAGAAATGTTTAAAGAAGAACCAGTAGACTTTAAAATGGTAAAAGATCTTCTGATCTCAGACCCTTTATTTGGAAAACAATGCAGTATAATGAAATTTTGTTGTCAACTCTGATTTTAAATGTGGTATGAAGAAATTTCAGCTTTACTATTTAAATTTGGGTATTTTATACATGAGTGCACTATATTTGTACCATTTTTGCCTCTCTCTCCAGCTCCTCCTATGTTCTCCTTCACTCTCTCAAATTCATGACCTCTTCTGTAGTTATTTTATACACACAAGCACCCCCCCTAGACATATACATTGGTGTTGCCCTTATTTTACTAAGTTGTTCAGGATGTTTCTGGTTATGGTAATGCTAAATCCTGAGATGTTAGTGATTTAACACAGTATCAGTTTCTTAAACATATAGAGTCATAATGGGTATTTCTCGGCTGGAGATGGCTCCGTCACTAAAGAGCTGGCCTACAAGCGTGAAGATCTGGTTTGATCCCCGGGGCTACATAAATAGACGGACAGGTGGTGTACACTTTTAATCCTGACTGTGAAGACAGACAGCAGGGATCTCTGGAGCTTGCTAGCCAGCCAGGCTAGCCCAGTGGTGGACTAGTGGAGGTTAGGCGGCCTTTGCAGGGGTGACACATAGGGTTGGTTTATAGCCTCCACACACGTGGGCAAACATGCATCCTCTGACCATGATGAAATTTTCTTGGACTTTCAAAGAAATTGAGAGAATAGAATGTATAAGGGAAGTAACTGGATGTTGCACCTATGTAGCTGTGTGGTATACAGTAGCCTGGATGGAAATCCTTAGAGAGTCATTTCAGAGAATGAACTGTGGAAAGTGTGGTTCAGCACTGATCCAGAAGAAAGATTATTGAACACCCAGGTCGTCTCTATTATGTAATGTAGAAATGCATTGTTGTCAGGAATTTCTCCATGTCTTCATCTTTGAGATCTTAGTACAAATGACAAGTATTTCTCCTTAAAGTGGGCAAATGTTTAGGAATAGAGATATTTATTACTATTTTCTACATAAAGGGTTTTTGTAATCACATAAATAATGTATTGAGGTTTGTGGCTACTACGGTTGTTGGTAGAAGGTGAGGATACAGTGATTCCGTCATCGGATTTTAGGAATCTGTTAATTTGTGTGAGCAGCTGTTCCTGTCTACACTAATAACAGGGATGTGGACCAAGAGAGCTCAGTTTCCTGAAGGCTAACCATGAGTCACATGCTTTTATGCTTTTAATCTTTTTAAAAATCTTACTAGCCATTCTGAGGACTGTGCTATCCATACAGTTATATATCCAATGAATCTTGGGATTACAGAACTCAAGGCCATATGAGATAAGGTCCACTGAAACTCACCAGAAGTGTGAAAACAAGGGCCTTGAAATCCCCAGATGACACTGAATACTGAGAGTAGATGGCGCATTCAAAAGTGTCCACACACAAAACAGTAATAAATTTAGATACTAAATTTGTAAATGTAGCACATTCATAAGAATGTTGCATTGACAGGTTTGATTTGAAATTGAAAAAGATCTGTATAAAGACATTTTTGGGAGAATAGATTTCATGTACACCAAGATTGATAAATAAGGAGTTAGTAGAGCGGTTGTGACTCAAAAGAAAAATACTCAACTTGAAGACAAATTTGAGATTTTGGTAGAAGGATGGGAATGGTAGAAAGGGGAATAACAGGGATTTAACTTGACAGACCAAGATACACAGATGTGGGCCGCACAGTAGGACGTGAGGTAAAACACACAGCAGTTCATGTTGAACAGTTCATCGTTTGCTGGCGGGTGTTGGGAAAGATAAAAGTCTCTGGGCTTTGTAAAAACAAACAAACAAATAAATAAATAAATTCATTCCAAGGAATAGTCTTATAAGTATAGAGACAGAAAAGCCAGATGGCCTGAATAAAAGAAACGTTGTTGAACTCTCCTTTGTCTTTCGGTCTAATATACAAATGCTCTGAGATAGATATCACTGACAGCTTTAGGGAGAAGGATATTAACATGAGCTGCGGTTCATTACGTTTTTGTGCCAGCTATGAGGCCAAGTCGGCCAGGTTTAAATATGTAAGGGATTAAAGCCACATAAAACTATTTTAAAGTGCCAAATGATAGTCTGAACCTTAAAACCACTTACAAGATATTGAATACTTAACCATGAAAGGCAAAATTCCACAATTTTCGGAGGTCATCTGTGTGATCTCAAGAGCTGGGAATGATTTCTTAAATGAGATTCAAAGATCTAGAAAGATATTTAGTAACAGTGCTGGGGAAGCCATTTATAGATGGTGTAATTAATTGTACTTTTTTTGTTATGATCAAAATTATGACTCTGAAGTTGATGAGAAGGTTTAGATCTATTTCAGGCAGGTCCACACAGTGAGTTTTTTTAATAGCATGATTCCCTAAGTTGCCTTTTGTATAGGCAGATGCCTGTACTTTTATATATGTTCCTTCCAAATGAAACACTATGAAAGATGATGGTGTGTGTGTGGCAGGGATGTTGATTTGCAATAACAGTAACAATATTTGTGATCACTTCTGTATGATTTGCAAATATCACTTCTCTCCTGTGCTTGAGATCACTTGCTGTAGTCTCATTTGTCTGTTTCTTTTCTGCACCACAGGTTTGTGGCCAAGAAACCATTGCCAAATGAAGTGTTTACTCTCCTTCATGTTTACCTTCATGTTTTCTTCTAGGAATTTTAAATTCTGGGTTGTATGTTTCTGTCTCTAACCCAGCTTGAATTAATTTCTGTATATGATACAAGATAAAAGTTCAGCTTCATTTTTTTCATGGATATCAAGTTTAAATGACTAGATATACAAAGGAACAGACACAGAAGTATTGAAGTCTGTTAAAGATCTTTATAATAGTTATGTTGGTACAGTAATTTTTTGTGTTGTATTTGCTTTCTTATAGGGAGAGTGATGTGAGACAGGGTCTTACTCTGTGGCCATGACTTAATATTCTGTGAAGCGCAGGCTGCCCTTGAATTCACAGCAGTCTTTCGTTAGCTACCCAAGGGCTGGTATAGGTATCCATCGCCACAGCTAGTGATGTTTAACCTTTTCATCTACTTTTTTACATGAGCTTAAAAAAAATTAACAGTTTTTATAATATTATGTTTTTATGAAAGTTATGAAGAGTTAATGAAACTCTTCCACTGTCCCTAACTTCTCTTAGATAACTACTCTTTAGAATGATATAACTAACAAGCATTGTTTCAAAAAGTAAACAGTAAGTAAATTCTCTGGTCCTTCTTGCTTTCTTCCGTGGATATTGATTATTAGCATACAGCATAGTAAAAGGGCAAATAATTGAAAAGAATTATTGCTGCTGTTTAAAAGGCACTTTGAACATTATCCAGGTGTAGTTCCTCTAACTACACTTTTTGTATCTTCAGGAATTCAAAAAGCAACCAAAGTAAAAAGAAAGGACCGCGGACTCCTAGTCCACCTCCTCCTTTACTAGAAGACATCATTCTGGGGAAAAAATACAAAGAAAAGTATAAAGTGAAAGACAGGATAGAAGAAAAACCAAGAGATGGAAAGGACAGAGGACGGGAATTTGAAAGGCAAAGAGAAAAAAGAGACAAGCCGAGGTAAGTAGAATTGTTTGCTCAATACGTGAGATCAGAACTCCTGACCATGCAGGAGCTTTGAGACATAGATAGATGGCCTTTAAAAAAAAAAAAAAAAGTACTACTGTTTTCAACTGTGTGTATTACATTTAATAGTTCCCACAATGAGTTATGAGAGACATACTATCCAACTTCAGATTATTTTAGTGTGCTAACTGTAAGAGAAAGTTAAGATGATAACCATATTAGATGTGTAGCATTGCATGTGTGGATGGCAGTGTTAGACAGGTCTCTGTAATGTCGCTCCACACAGGTGAACTGCATTCATCACACTGTCCCCTCCCACACAGCGTTCTGATGATGTCTCTGTGAATTTAATGACTTCAGATCCCTCATAAGTAGAGTCATGTGATTGTTAACTGGAATACTTCATTTAGTATGTCTGGAGACCTCACCACATTGTAGCATGTGGCAGAACTGTCTGTCTTTGTAAGGCTGACTAATGTCTCATATGACACAAACCATGCTTTGCTCATTCATTCCTTCAGGGAGAGTGACTGTTGCTTTCACTTCTGGGTTGTTTTTAGATAGGACTGTTATGACCATGGGACTATAAATACTTCTTCAGGAGGTCACTGCCAAGTCCATTACATAAAGTTTTCCTCTAATTTCTTTTGAAGGTTGTATATATATATATATAGTCTTAGTGTGTGCATTTGAAAGGCCTTGTGGAGATTAGTTTGCCATCACAATTGTTGAAGTGACTGTTTTCCCCTTTATTGACATCTTTGTAGAAGGTCATTTGAGCACATGTTTGGGGGATTACTTTTGCGTACTCAACCATCCGACTGCATGGTTCTGTATGTGCTCCCACGTGCAAGCATATGTGCATGAGACAGCACTCAAATTGATTAGGAAGGTCACTATGAATATGACAGTCTTATACTTTTTAAATATGTCTCTGTACTATGTTTTGAATTCTGAAAAAGTGAAATCTTCAATCTTGTTTTGGTTTTTGAGACAGGGTTTCTCTGTGTAGCCCTGATTATCCTGGACTAGCTTTGTAGAATAGGTTGGTCTTGAACTCACAGAGAGAGATCCGCCTGCCTATACCTCTCAGGTGATGGGATTAAAGGTGTGCGCCACCATGCCCAGCCAGTAAAAATAAAAAAGCTATTGGAATTTTGATAGGCATTGGTTATAGATTGCTTTCAATTAGTGTGGGAGCTTAATAAATCTCTAATCCATAAGCACAAATGTCTCCTACTTGTTTCTGATTTTGTTAGTTTCTTTTAGCCACCTTGCTTAGATTTATTCCTAAGTATATTTTGGATGTACTGTAATTTTTTCTTAATTTCCTTTCCAGATTTGTTTATTGTAGTATGTAGAAATATAGCTGATGTTTTGTGTTATTTCTTCTACAACTTTACTGAACTCATTCATTCTAAAATGATTTTATTTTCTTTTTGTAGAATAAAAGCTTCCTATGTACAAGATCATCTTATGCGCATCATCTACAGATTTTTTTCCCCATTTTGATGACATTTATTTTTCTAGCCTAATTGCTCTGACTAAGATTTTACATACTGTGTTGACTTAAAAGGGCACCCTTGTTTATTTTTTGTCTTATAGGAAGAGCTTCAATCTTTCTCTGTTGAGTGATAACTGTGAGCTTTTCATAAATGACTTACTGATCATCATCATTATTTGAGACGGTCTCACTCTGTAGCTCTGGATGGCTTGGAACTTGTTATATAGGCTAGGGTGGCCTTAAACTCAGAGGCCTTAAATTCTGCCTCCTGAGTGCTGGGATTAAAGACATGTGCTACCATGCCCAGTTCTACTGAGGATTAGTAAATGGTATTGAATTTTTTCAGATGCTTTTGTGTATTCGTATGCCTGAGTGATTGTTTCCTTTTTTTTTAGTTAATGTGGTATATTGCATTAGTCCTTTTTCAAAATGTTCAACCACCCTGCATTTCAGGAGTAGATCCATGTAGTCATGGTATGTGTACCTTTAACATGCTATTTAAATTACTTTGCTAGTACTTCATTGAAGATTTTCATATGTGTACTCATTATCTTCCTGGTTTATAAGATTTGTGAAATACAGATTTGATATGAGTCAGATTCATTCTCAGTTTTCAGGTTAATTATTTAAACATAATGCTTCTCTTGGAAAGGGTAATTCTTTTTTTTTTTTTTTTTCTTTTTTTTTTTGTTTTTTTCGAGACAGGGTTTCTCTATTAACAGCTCTGGCTGTCCTGGACTCGCTTTGTAGACCAGGCTGGCCTCGAACTCGCAAAGATCCGCCTGCCTCTGCCTCCCAAGTGCTGGGATTAAAGGCGTGCGCCACCACCGCCCGGCCGGAAAGGGTAATTCTTTACAGAGATCTCAATCTCTTTCTCTCTTCCTCTCTCTTTCTCTCTTCCTCTCTCTTTCTCTCTCAAACAGTTACAATTGATACAAATTTTAAGGAAATAGGGAGATGGCTTGGTGAGTAAGAGTCTGCAAGCATGAGAACCTGAGGTCAGTTCTTAAGTGCCAACAAAAAGCCAAACATGTCTACACATGTCTGTAAACCTACCATTGTGGGGTGGAGACAGATGGATCCTGAGAGCTCACTGGTCAGCCAGCCTAGCTGACACAGTGAACTCCTAGCTCAGTAAGAGCCTTTCTCAGGGCAGTAAAGCAGGGACTGATAAAGGGGGTTACCTTACATTTTTCTCTGGCTTCCTCATCCATCTCCTCTCCAAAGGAGGGTTTTGATATAGGACCAGCAGAAGTGCTATCATTTAAGACGTGACTATCCTGCAATAAATTGTTTAATTTATGTTTTAAAAAATGAGACTTGAGGTTTTTCTCATAAAAGTTCAATCATCTTCATTTTTTATTTTTAAAATAGTTTTATTGGGGGATTATAATGTAATAAATTACATTCATTCCCCCTTTTCTTTTCTCCCTCCATGTACTTTCCCCTACTTTCTTTTAAATTCATGACCTCTTTTTCTTTGTGTGCGTGCGTGTGTGCGTGTTCCTAACTACATAATAAAACCTCTTAGTCTGTATAATTTTACTTGTATGTCTTGTATGTCTATTTTCAGGGCTGACCATTTGGTATTAGATGATCAGTTGGTGTGCTCTTCCTTAGGGAAGACTATTTCTCCTGCTTTGAGTATTTGTTAGTTGCCTGTAGTTCTTTGCCTAGGGTGGAGGCCTCATGAGCTCACCCCTGTCCATGTTGTCATGTCTCTTGGTGTCACCCTTGTTCAGCTCATGTATACACAATCATGTTGGTGAGACTTTAGAGGTATAGTAGTGACATTCCTAGGAGATACAGTCTCATAACAAACTGGCTAATCCTTTGGCTCTTAGAATCTTTCCACTCCCTCTTCTGCAGTGATCCCTGAGCCTTAGGTGCAAGAGTTGTGTTGTGGGTGTATCAGTTGGACCTGGGCTCCCCAACTCTGCATGTTGGCTGGTTGTGGTCTTTTACAGTGGCCTCTGTCTGTGGCACTTGTGGGTATGAGGACATATTTAGAATGCAGTTAAGGATTACGCTTGTTCAGTAAAGTGGCAGTTCATCTCCATGATCTCTTCTAGAGCTTTTGTACTTGACTTGTAAATCGGTTACATCTTTAAAAGACAGTGGCCTTGTAGTTTTACAGCATTGAATTAAAATGTATCCTGAGTTATTACCTATACTTTCAGTTTTTTAACTGTATTTCCCATCTTATTTTTAAATGTTTCCTTGGCTGGAATTGAAAACTCTTGAGTGAGTTTCTTATCATTGTTACTCACAGGTCTTCCTCCCCAGGACAACACCATTCTCCTCTGTCTTCTAGACATCATTCATCGTCCTCACAGTCAGGATCATCTATTCAGAGACATTCTCCTTCTCCTCGTCGGAAAAGAACTCCTTCCCCATCCTACCACCGGACTTTAACTCCATCTTTACGACGCTCTGCCTCTCCTTATCCAGCGCATTGTCTGTCTTCCCCTCAGAGAAAGCAAAGTCCCCCAAGACATCGCTCTCCAATGCGAGAGAAAGGGCGACATGATCATGAACGGACTTCACAGTCACATGATCGGCGTCACGAAAGGAGGGAAGGTAGGCTCCGTATCTGTGCTTTCTGATTTTCAAAGAGTTCTTGTGCTTTAGTTAAAAATTACACATCTGTCTTTATACATAAGGACTAGAGGCGGGCTGTGCTAGGCTGAGTATTCTGAAACATGCAGACTGCAGCGACAGCAAAGGCTTAAACGCAGAAACATGTAAGAAATTAAGTGTTAGAGCTGTTAAGTTGGTGCACCCTCTTAAGATATTTTAATGAATGCTTTTGGCCATTTGAGTATTAAAATATCACTTTCCATTTCTTGATGTTTCCTAAAAAACAAGGAGAAAAGTGAGCTGGGGACTTAACTCAGTGGTAGAGCACTTGTCTAGCATTTGCGAGACTATAAGGTTCAACCCCAACACCCAGAGCAGACAGACAGACAGACACACAAGCCATGGAAGGCAAAAGGAAGAAAAGCAGAAGATAATTGATCCAAATTTAAAAACACTGGGAAGGTTGGGTAAAGGAATGATGCCAGGGGATACTCCCACATCAGTGCAGTTCACTCTGGGATTTCTCGGTGTAAATCCTAATGAAGAAGTAAGTGGTGGTTGGGTATAGCCCAGTGGTAGAGCTCTTCCCATGCTTGAGTCCTAAGCCTGATTCCCCAGCGACCAGTAAGAGAACAGATGTCCTTTCTGGATCCCTGAAAACTAAGTTCAGGCTGAGATGCTGTGTAGAGTAATAGCTCTCCTCTCTTTGTGTGCTTTGTGTGCTGTCCACATGTGTACATGTTCATGTGTGTGCACACATACATGTGCAGTCGGATGTGCATGTGGAGGCCAGAACGTCCACCCATTGGGTATCTTCCACTTATTCCTCTCCACCTTATGTTTGAGACCCTCTCTCACTGAACCTCAGCTCACTGAATACGCTAGACACCCCCCAGGACCGTCTTGTCCTTACCTCCCCAGGACCAAGATTACACACCTGCTTTAATTTTGTTATTCATCCTTTTTCTCTCTTTCTGTTTAAAATGTGAATTTTTTACTAATAAAATCCTAAGAGCTCTGTGTGAAATATATCATATAGTTCCCTGAAACTGTAAACACAATTAGAGTTGTTTCCAAAACTGTGTTACAGAAACTCGAGGCAAAAGGGATAGAGAAAAGGACACCAGAGAAGAGCGAGAGACTGAACATGACCACAGGGATGACAGAGAACCTCGAGACAGTCGGGACCGGAGGGACACTAGAGACCGCAGGGAACTGAGAGACTCCAGAGACATCAGGGACTCCAGAGAGATGAGGGATTATAGCAGAGACACCAAGGAGAGCCGTGATCCCAGAGATTCTCGGTCAGCTCGGGATGTCCATGACTACAGGGACCGAGAAGCTCGGGATGCACGCGATGCTCGGGATGCACGCGATGCTCGGGATGTTCGGGATGCTCGGGATGTTCGGGATGTTCATCGAAAGGAGGATGTGTACCAGGAAGAAACCCGTAATTATGGCAGAAACCACCTGAGAGAAGAGAGTTCTCGAGTTGAGCTAAGGAATGACTCTAGAAATGAGTCTCGAAGTGAAATTAGAAATGACCGCATGGGCAGAAGTAGGGGGAGAGGTCCAGAACTGCCTGAAAAGGGTAAGGTTTTTGACATGTTAATGAACTGTATCTTGTATATTCATATAGAAAACATTACATATCTAAGGTTTGTTTTCTAAATATATTATTGCTTACATTTAGTGTTAGCATTTTGTGAAAATAGTTTGCAGTCTGTTGAATGTCATTTGGAACTTATGCAGAAAAACCTAAGTGGACTTAGGTAAGTCGTGCCCATTGTGCTAAGAACTATGAAAATGGCTACAAGTACAACCAAATCACAGTAAGATAATCTAAATATACTGGCATGTATGTGATCAAGTGATCGTTGAAGGAGAGTTAAAATGTATTTTCAAAACTGATGTCTAAATAATTGATTTATGTATTCAATATTTATACTTGCTTCAGACTATCACATAGCATTTTCTTAATCCAAATAACTGAAATATTTGGCCGTCTCCAAGCTACTGAAATGTAATTAGTTGGCCCTCTCCTCATCCCTTTCTCTAACCTTCCCATGCACTGCACACTGTCTCTTAGGCCTCCCATTGGTCATTGGTCTATGATTCATATTTAAGTGTGACTGTCTCTCAACTTCTTTATAATTGTCTTGGCAGTTTATTTAGGGAATCTTCTATTTGTTTGTTTGTCTGGTTAGTTGGTTTGGTTTTGGTATGGCCTTGAACTTAAGATCCTTTTCTCCCCTGTTTTTCCAGCATTGGAAGTATAGGCATCTACCACTATGCCTAGCCTCTAGACTTTTCTTCATCCTTTACTTTTACATGTAAATATTAGAAAACTTTGCAATTTCATGAAAAACTGTTGAATTTTTATTTCAACTATATTTAGCATATCAATTTATACCTGTTCCCATTAAAATTTTATGTATTTAAAAAATTTTTAAATCTATTTTTGAAGGATTCGTTGGATATTACATAGAAATAAAAGGGAGGCATCTGTGAGCTGGCTTTGCCAGTGTTAACATATTACACAGTATCAAAAGAAGAAATAAACAAGGCTTCAAGCCTGTGTGTGTCTCTGTGTGCTTGTACATCCTGTCATATGAGTAGTAGTATTGCCGTCTCCTAATCAGGTTGATCATATACCATTGAAAGATTCCTGTGTGTTGTTCCTTTGTAACGACTAGCGTTTTTCCGCATCCTAGACTCCTGGTAACCTCTTAACAGGTCTCTTGTATGTGTCTTGTTGACACTGGCTTTCTTCACTTAGCACTATCTTCTTGGGGTACATAAAATTTGTTGCCGGTCTTTTTTCTTCTGGCCAAGTGTGATTTACATCATTTGTTTAACCCTTTACCACTGAGAGATATTCAGGTCCCTTCCAGTTGAGTGACTTATGAGTTTTGTGGCTGTGAACAATGAACATTTATTTTTCTCAAATTTTTCTTTGTTGAGTTTTTGTTTTGTTTTGAGACTTGGGTCTCATGGTAGCTTGGGTTGGCTTTGAGCTCCTGTTCTTCCTGCTGAGATTATAAACTTGTTCAGGCTTGTTCAACCATGCCTGTTTTCCACATCTTTAATAAAGAGAAATTTCAGATGCAACTTCATGTTGTCAGATACCTTGGTTCTATATTGGAGTTTTCATAATCAAATACAATTAGAGTAATAATATATATCCCCTTTTTCAATTTTTCATGCTTTACCTCTATTAAATATGAAGGGATTGTGTTTGGTTTTGGTTTACTGTTTGTCTCTGTAACTGTAATGTCCCCATCAGATAACTTCCTTATAGAAAGTACAATGTCCCCATCAGATAACTTCCTTATAGAGAGGACAATGTCCCCATCAGATAACTTCCTTTAGAAAGGACAATGTCCCCATCAGATAACTTCCTTTAGAAAGGACAAGCTCTGGCTTAGCTTACTGTACTAGCATCAGTCTTTAGACAGAGCTGCTTCTCTGACCCATGTGGTTTGGTTTTGTTTTAACAGTGCTTATAACATTTTAAAATAAAAAAAATTTTAACTTTATGCTGTTTTGAGGAAAGATTTAGCTGATAAGCTTACTGATTAAAGTGTGTCTGTTAAATGTTTTGGACTTCTTTGTGTAGGAAGCCGAGGCACAAGAGGTTCCCAGTTGGATAGCCACAGTAGCAGCAGTAACTACCCTGACAGTTGGGAAACTCGAAGTAGCTATCCTGAGAGAGACAGATACCCTGAAAGAGACACTCGGGATCAAGTAAGGGACCCTTCCTTTGAGAGGAGGCATGGAGAAAGAGACCGTCGGGACAACCGAGATCGAGGTTTGTCAAAAGCGTGATATCCTTTAGTCCTCAGCGGCGGGGAAATTGTTCTTCCAAGTTGTATCACATCCTTTTTAACATGAAATATAGGTTAGGATCTGTCCTTGATAACATATTTGAAGCTACTCATATAACTTTTGTTTGTGTGGTGTAGGATTATGTCAGTAGCTCCTGGCACCTAGTAAACAGAACTGAAGAGCTGGGGTTGCCCTATTGCATGTAGCAGGTAGCTGTCTAAAGGATGTAGATTACTGTGTGCACTTACCAGTTAAACTTACCCTGCACCTGAAGTCCTGGCTACTCAACAATTAGCTGTTGTCAGTACTTTTACAAAGAGTGTCTGAGATCAGCTAAGAAAGTAAAAAAGAATGGAAGGAAAGGAGAGAGGGAAATTGAGAAAGGGGTGGGGGCAGTATGGTGTTAGAGCTGAGGATTATTCAGAAAAACACTTGCAGGGAGATCAGGAGGAAGACACTTTGGGACCTTACTGTGGCACTTATAGGTCCTTTGTATTTTCCTTTAAGATAGGAGGTTTGGTTGGGATCATAAAGGTTTCATCTGCCATTAAGGTGACTGGGTGAGCTACTGTGGCAGAGGTCACTGGTAGGAACTCCTGGGAGATTGCCATGTTGTTTTTGTATCTGGTTTTTTTTTTCAGGTTATTTTAATGGTGATTTTGATTATAATCACTAAACCAGAAATTCCCCGTAAACATAGATCTGCTGGGGAAAAGTTATGATATTGTAGATCTATTTAAAGTTGTGATGGATCTCAGCAAAAGTAGAAAGCAGTGAGAAAAGCAGGCTTTTGGTTCTGGTACGTCTATTAACTGGCAAAGTTACCAAAAACATCCCCACTCCATAGTTGCTGAGTTTCTAAAGAAGGTGTAATAAAGACTGCGTGGGATTTGACTGTGTTTGAGCTTTAAAATTCTATGAACTTTAGAAAGGGACCTATAAACTCCAAGGAGAGATTGTAGACAAGTTGTTTTGTTTTGTTTTCATCAGGGTTAAGGCAAATTCAAGTTACTATATTAAACCTAGAAATATTCTAAATAATATAAATAAATAAATAATATCTGCCTAGTAGATATTGTTGTCACAAGCCTGTTGAGCATACTGAAGCATGATTTATTGATAACCACCCAGGAGACATTGTTATATAGCTTGAAGTAATCTCCTGTGTACAGTCCCGGATCATGTCTTTGTGGTTGCTGGCCAAAAAGTGCACATTTTTGATCCCAAACTACTTTCCTATTGGGCAGCATGCATCCAATTTCTCTGTGGGATTTGTGTGAAGACAATGGGAGGGAAATACATAATAGGCAGTCAATGAGTCAGTTATTTTAAATGCATCAATATGGAATTTCATAGATTTGATTTGTCAGATAACCTGACAAAGGTTTTTGGACATCAGTACCCTTAATTCCAGCTTATTAGAAATTAATATTGCCACTGCAGGTTTTAAACTGGTTTGTTCTTTACTTTCTCAAGTTAAACCTGTACTTTGCTGTGTATATACTTGGGGCTGAAATTCGAGGGGTGACTTACAAGGGAAATTTTTTTTCCTTCAGCTCCTATGTTCTACACCTGCTGTCCCTATCCTTTGCCACCAGTGTTCTCAGGTCCTGCTGGGGGGACAGAGAAGATCAGAGGTGAAGGGTAGAGATGGTAGAAAGCAGGGTTAAAGTAGGGGGTTACAGGCAGAGTAGCAAAATCAGGGATGGGTCAGTACAGGATGGAGGTCGGTGGGAAGCAGAAAGCAGGGTAACTAGAGGGCAAATGAACATCATCTTTAAGAAAATAGTTTTTAAAGGTTCAGATTATTAAATTAAAAGTGTAGTACTTGATCTATAATTTGTTGCTACTGTGACCTGATGTGCTATATATACTCAGATAAAATTTAAGACTTACCTATAGGTTATCCGACAAATCAATCACTGACAAACTTGATTTTTATTGTAGATCAAAGACCAAGCTCACCTATTCGACATCAGGGAAGGAGTGAGGAGCTTGAGCGGGATGAAAGAAGAGAGGAACGAAGAATAGACAGAGTGGATGAGAGAAGAGATGAAAGAGTTAGAGACAGAGATAGGGATCGAGAGCGAGAAAGGGAACGAGAGAGAGAACGGGAACGAGAGCGGGAGCGAGAAAAGGAAAGAGAAAGAGAACTAGAAAGAGAGAGAGCTAGAGAGCGGGAGAGAGAGAAAGAGAGAGAGAGGGAGCGAGAACGAGAGAGAGATCAGAGAGATCGTGACCATGAGCGAGAGCGAGAAAGGGAGAGGGAAAGGGAGAGGGAAAAAGAACGAGAGCGAGAAGAGAGAGAGAGGGAGAGAGAACGCGAACGGGAGCGAGAGAGAGAACGAGAAAGGGAGCGGGAGAGAGAGCAGAGAGAGCGGGAACGCGAGCGAGAAAGGGCCAGAGAAAGGGAAAAAGAACGAGAACGGCAAAGAGAGTGGGAAGACAAAGACAAGGGCCGGGATGACCGGAGGGAGAAGCGCGAGGATGTCCGAGAGGACAGGAACCCCAGAGACAACCACGAGGAGAGGAAGTCCAAGTAAGGAGGGAGGGACCTTCAGTTCAGTAGAGTTGGGTGTTGTGGGTGTTCTGTTACATGTTTTGCTTCGCTCTACTTCCCGGACTGCAGAGTCACTTCGTATGTATGCATGCGTGCATATACCGCACATATATTTATTAGGTGTTTAAAATGTATTCTCTAGCAAAATAATTCTGAGTTCCATTTATGGATCCCAAGGGTATATTTCTCCATATTAGTCTATTTCTGCTCTCTTCCTCTCACACGTTAGGAATAATGAACATTCCGGGCGATGGTGGCACATGTCTTTAATTCCCATGCTTAGCCTGGGCTGCATAAAGAAACCCGTTCTCAAATAAACAGAGTAATAATGCTAACCTCAGACATTGTAAGGCAGGCAGATGTACATTTTTCTTTAATTCTGTCTCCTGAGATTAAAATTTTTAAGTCTTTATCTTGGTTTATTGATAGTTCCATGGTTTGATCAATATTTTTTCATGTATCTATTGTTTTAATGTAGCAGTTTTTTCTGATTTTTTTTTTCTCGTGTCTAACCAACCCAGAAATTGAACCTAGAAACTTAGGAATGATGCTACCTACCGATAACCAAAAAATAGTTAAATGAAACTAATATCTTCAACTTTTCATGCTTTTTCATCTCAGTGCCCTGAACTTACCTAGATCTTTAAAAAAAAAAAAAAAACCAACATCAACAAGAACAGCAAAAAAAAAAAAAAAAACATTGTTTTATGTAGGATTGCCATAGTGTTTGTTTCATTCTAATTTCCAGTTTTCTTAAAAGAGATTTAAATGGTTTTTCTTATGTTTTAAGTTTTGCTTTATCTAAGTATATCAGCTACCCCTTGCTGTGTTAATAGCTTACCCCAGAAGTCAGCAGTTGAAGACAAGTGGGGCCCTCTCAGGGTCTGTGGGTGGGCAGTTCCCCTGGGCTCAGCACGGGTCTGCAGTTGACTTGAAAGCTGGCCTCGGTGCCTTCATCACATGTCTAGCAATCCCAGTGTCTTACTTCTCCACACAACCTGTTGCCTGTAGTAGTTCAGACTTTGAAACCCCAAAGCCCCTTGAGTCCTCTTCATATTCACACAGTGTGACTTCCATTCCATTCTCTCATGTATAACAAGACTGAGCCAACCCCAGTTTAAACAGTATGGAAACAGGCCATCCATCTCTTGGTGGAAAAAGCATTGCACAATGAATTTCATGAGCTGGGGTCTGTGAGGTGTCACATTGTTCCTGGAGCTGCCCCTGTTCACATGGTCACCCATCTGTGTAAGGAGCTGTTCTCTCTCAGCTTTTGACCCAGGTATGCTAGAAACACTTAATGAAAAAAAAAGCCAGAATTTAATGAGCATATGAGACAATACTAGAATAAGTTGCCCAGGGTATTTTGATCAGTTAAAGTTTAAGTTACAAAAACAAATATAGTAAACACATGGGTTATTTCTTGATTTGACTGAGCAAATAATTTAGTTCTTTGAAGAGAAAAGGAGTTTTTATATTATACCCAGAGTGTGACCACATTGTACTGGCCTTATCATGTAGCTAATTTAACTCACTTTAGTCTATGAGAAGGACTTTTGCTTTTTTTTTTTTTTTTTCCAAATTTCAGATGAAAGCATTTAGGTTTGGGGACTGTAAGAAACTTACTTAGGTTGCATGAAAGTAATGTGGCTGTAAGTCACACCCATGGCTTTTAACTCTTGGAGTCACACTAGATTTTTCTTATCCCCAGACATATAAAATTGACAAGTTATATTGCAGAATACATTATTGTGTTGATTTTTTTTTTTTTTTTTTTTGCTGTATGTTACCAGCTTGTAGTATTTAGATCTGGAAAGTTTCCCTGTATGTGATGAAACATACACAAGAGTGTATCCCTGTGGATTTTTAACTCACAGTTGTACGTTTTAGCAAATGAAGTAAAAGAAATTTTATCAGAAGCCCCACGTGCCCTTTGTGAGTACAGCTCGGACAGTGTCGCTGTCTTGTGACTGTGTGTTCTGATTGCAGTGAGGAGGAAGCAGAGCACAGAAGGCTTTTGTTTTGTTTTGTTTTTTTGTCATGTGGAACTTTATAGCTTATATTTGTCCAAATTTAGGAAGCGCTATAGAAATGAAACGAGTCCCAGCCCCCGGCTGTCCCCCAAGCGCCGGCGGGAGCATTCTCCTGACAGTGACACCTACCACAGTGGAGATGACAAAAGTGAGTAGTAGTCTGTCTTCTGTCTGTGCATGCTCATTGTAGCCGTGAGCCCATCCTTTGACATTTATTGCAGCTGACGAGTTAAATGTTTCTTTATGTGAATCAAGTGTGTTAGGAGTGCTGCTTTGTACAAGGCCAGGATCTTTTCCTAGTGTTGGTTGTTAGAATTGTGTTTTTATTTTTATTGCCATTTTGAAGGTTTTGAAATGAAAAGTGAGTCTGTAGTTTAAATGTGATGTTCTGTTTCCTGACCTGGTGAACATGTGACTACTTTTTACCTTTCGGTATAGATGAAAAAACATAGACTCTTGAGCCAGGTTGTCCGACCACAGGAATCCCGCTCTCTCAGCCCTTCCCACATCATAGAAGACAGGCAGTGTAGATGGAAAGAAGACGATCGTAAGTCAGAAAGAAAAGAGAGTTCAAGGCGCTATGAAGAGCAAGAACTCAAAGAGAAGGTTTCTTCTGGCGACAGGCAAAGGGAGCAGGCAGAGAGCATGGAGAGTTCACGCGTACGCACACAAGACCTGATTAGCCATCGCCAGGCTGAAGATCGTGACCGTGATGGGTCTGACCGCGCTCATGATGAAAAGAAAAAAGCAAAAGCTCTGAAGAAACCTGTTAAGAAAAAAAAAAGAGGATGATGTTGGAATAGAGAGGGGCAACCTTGAGACATCTGAAGATAGTCAAGTGTTTTCACCAAAAAAAGGACAGAAGAAGAAAAGCATTGAAAAGAAGCGTAAAAGATCCAAAGGTGATTCTGATGTTTCTGACGAAGACGCAGCCCCGCAGAATAAGAAGAAGCGAGGTCCACGCACGCCCCCTCTGGCCATCAAGGAGGAGCTGATTGACATCTCCAGTGGCAAGGATGGCATCCTCGAAGATCCACTGAAGAAAGAAGACACAGCCTTTAGTGACTGGTCCGATGAGGATGTGCCTGACCGCACAGAGGGGATGGAACCAGAGCACAGTGCAGCCACTGTCACTCCTGGAAGTACCCCTTCCCCTCTGTCTTCTCTTCTCCCTCCTCCACCTCCTGTGGCTGCTGCCAGTACTGCAGCCACTGCTCTTGCCTCCTCAGCTATTGCTGCTACCACCTCTGCCACCATTTCCAGCTCTGCTACCACCTCCAATACCAGTGCCAGTGAAGACTCACACAGAAAATGCCACAGGACACGAGGGGAGAAAGTAGAGTCATCTCATGTGACCCTAGAAGATCCACCACATCGCAAGCTGGTGGATCAGAAGAGAAGCAGCAGCCTTGGAAGCAATCGAAGTCACCAGAGCCACGCCTCTGGTCGCCTGCGCTCCCCATCTAATGATTCTGCCCATCGAAGCGGGGATGACCAAGGTAGTCGAAAGAGAGTGCTGCATAGTGGTTCCAGAGATAGAGAAAAAACAAAAAGCCTGGAAATCGCGGGAGAGAGAAAATCTAGGATTGATCAGTTAAAGCGTGGAGAGCCCAGTCGAAGTACTTCTTCAGGTAATAAAGTTGAATTGTGTGTTTTTTGTGGTAGTGTATTCTGTCCAAATTATAACTCCAAAGCAGAGACAAACTGGTTATTTTACATGCTGCCCAAAATAGCATGCAAGTTCAAAATGAGACAAAAGGTTAATCATTTCATTAAAATCTCATCTTTTCCACTTTCATTCCAACCTAGTAAAGAAACATCCAAAGTGAAGTTCATGTCAGGATCTCAGTGTTATGCTTTATTCATCAAGATTACGTATTTTAACTGTCTGTCTCCCCTCTCCTGCAGCCATGTGCTTTTTGACTGTAGAAAATAAGATATGGAAGAGATCAAAGACCAGTGCAATCGGCTGTGTCAGTGCCTGGTCCTCGCTGTGTGTGTCACAAATGCTTTGGTCTATAGTGAAAATAGACAAGGAGACTTGAGAAACTATTTTAATTAGTACTTTAATTGATAGGTAAATTTTCCCTTAAAATGAATTTGGATGTATTTGCTTCTCGTGTTAATTTTACATGTGCATACTGATTTTAGATCGCCAGGACTCCAGAAGCCGCAGCTCAAGAAGAAGCTCTCCTGAGTCGGAGCGGCAGGTTCCCTCAAGGTCTGGGTCCTTTGACAGCAGAGACAGACTTCAAGAGCGAGATAGATTTGAGCATGATAGAGAGCGGGAAAGGGACCGCAGGGACCCGAGGCAGAGGGAGTGGGACCGGGAAGCTGATAAAGAGTGGCCGCGGACCAGAGACCGAGATAGACTGCGGGAACGAGAGAGAGAACGAGACAAAAGGAGAGACTTGGACAGAGAAAGAGAGAGACTGATCGCTGACCCCATGGAAAGGGACAGAGATCGGGATAGAACTTTTGAGACTTCTCAGTCGGAATCTGTGAAACGCAATGATGCCAAATTGGAGAGTGAGCACGAAAGAGACCTCGACAGCAGTTCCAGGGACTCTGTGGCCTTGGATAAAGAGAGAGTGGACAGAGACCTGGGGTCTGTGCAGGGATCTGAAGATGTGAGTAAAGCTGAAAGAACAGAGAGCCTGGAAGGTGAGGGTGCCGCTGTTCTTTGTTGTTTTGTCCATTCCTTTCCCTGTTCCCTGCAAGACAGCATTTTCTTTTTAAGTCATCCATGATTAAATAGACGATTGATTCCATTCAGTTACAGTGGAAGTACATGAATCAGGAGAACCTGGGAGAGTCTATTCATTTCAGTAGTACTGACAAGGCACCTTTGGTCAAAGAGCTTAATGAAATAAATAATGATTGACGTGAAAGGTGGGGAGCAGAGTCTCAAAAAATAGAACTGCCACTTCTGTTGCTGCCTAAAAATCAAAATAAAAGGCCACATAGGTGTCTTACCTACAGCCGTTAGTAGCCATCACATTTTTACTTCCGTGTTAAAACAGATCAGCCGAGCATGATGACTCACACCTGTAGTCCTGTCTCCAGGAAGGCTGGTGCAGGGGAGTCACGTTCAAGGTCAACCTGGCCTACATGACAAGACCTTGTCTCAGCGCGTGGCAGAATTTGAAGTGAGAAATTAAATAGCTGTTAACCGTTCCTGTTTGCTAGGACCTTTGAGAGTGAAAATGTCATAACACCACTCCCTAAAACTATTTGATGGCACACTGATGGTAGAAGCCTGATGGCACTGCCTGTTCTTCAGGAAGAACCAGGGCCATAGCAGTCATTTGGTGCAGTCAGGGACAGTCTTGAGTTCATGGAACCTTAGTCCCCACTGTGTCACCCCTCCATCTTTCACGCCCCCTGTGCCAGACAAAGTGACTCATTTTAAGGAGATGGACAGTGACTTCAGTCAAAACAAAAGATATTGTGATCCAGTTCAGCTTGTTACAGTTCAGTTCCATTCAGTTTAGCTATGCACAAAGTCTAAACCTCCTTTAAAACCATGACTCATGTTTTCATGTTATTTATACTCAAAATTGAGGTGAAATGTAGTCGGAAAAAAGTTAAGGTAGAAATGTCTTTGTTAAATCAAATGGTGCATGTATGTGTAAAACAGGTATTACTGAACAAAGATGTAAACAGTAATTTTTTAAATCAGTGGATTTTTCTATAGGTCCAGTGCTGTCAAACAATAACTCAAAAAATATCACATATTATTGTTTATGTACTCATCCCCAGGCCACAGACAAACTGAGAGATGTTTTTAGTCTCTCATCTTTTTTCATCCTTCCTTTTCCCTTTTATTATCTATTTTACTCAAACCAAACATCTTAATGTATTACTTGCCTTCTGGAGCTTTCTCTGCAAAGTGCATCTGCTCTTCAGCCTCTGCTGTGCTGTGTGTCTGTTCAGAGTCCCTGTGCTGCATCAGAGTAGCTTCCCCGTGTCTTCCTCCTCCTTATGAATCATCGCCTTTTCCCCTTGTCGTCGGGACTGTGTCCGGACGTACTGTGTTGCTGACTCTCTGCCTGTGTGTGCATTCTCCACGTATTAGTCCTTGGTGAGTTCTGTATACCTCAGGATAATGGGATGGCTTCTCTCAGAATTCTTTGGAAATTCTGCCTCCCTGGGATTCTTTAGTTTTACTGTCAAAATTTATCATTGTTCTGACATGACCTTTTGTTTCATGTCCCCAGGTTATTAGTTTTTGTTTTTTTTCGAGTTGTTTGTTTGCTTGTTTTGCTATAGAATAGCACTGGCCTGGGCAGTAAAATCCCAGCGTTTGCGAAGGTAGATTGTTTCATCTATTGGCTGTCTGGCCTCTAGAATGCCCATTCCCCCATTTAACAAAAACATCTATCTCAGCTTTCCTCACGTGACATTGTCATCTCAGTTTTGAGTATCAGTAGCATTGGGTCACAAGTTACGGTTCTAGTGAAAGTACAGCCTTGGGATGTAATTGAATATAACTGAACTAGTCATGATAATAGGTCTTCCAGGACTGCAGTCACTGTCTTCATCCTGCATATATCATTCCTTTCTTGTGACCACAGATAATATGGCATAAATATTTACAAGTGAGTCATCTGCTGTACCATGTAGATATTTCACTCAACTTAAGGTAGAAAAAAGCGAGTTAGATAGACTTGGCAACCTAAACTCTATTATATACATTTATTTTTAGAAATATATTAGTATGATAATATTAGAATTGTTTGCCTTGGAGATAAAGTGGTGGGGATGTTGAGAAAGTACAGAATTTTATAGTAAAGAAAAAGCAGTAAATTTAAAAAAAGTTGTTGGAGGAGGCTGCTGCTGTGGAAGAGGTGTTCAGGGGGCCACAGTGGCAGCTTTTGCGAATTGTTGCCCATGCTGGCACGGGCTTGTCAATGACGCACATGCCTGAGACCCACCGGTGCTTCTGGGAGCCGCACCAAGTCCAGCAGCAGCAGCTGCTGCTGCACCAGGCAGCCAGGCCTGATGATCTCAATGGCAGCATTGCAGCCCCGTGCCTGTGGGGAATGTGCACATGACTACTCTCGGCAAGATTCTCAGACTGAGGAAATCGAAAATCAGCTCTGATAACCAAGTTACATGGCAGAAAAATGTAGTTGGTCAGGAAGGTGTAAAACCCTAGGTTACCCTTCTCTCGGTAGTAGCAGCTTTCCTGCTCAGCATGGCCAAAGAAGAAGGCGTTCTCATGTTGTTGCTGAGAATGATAGAGTGCATAAAGGGATTTTTTTTGAAAAGCACAAAAAATATTAGAATTATTAGAAATATTTCATAGCCTCATATTTTTTATGCTGCAGACTCATACCCATGAGCCTGTTTCTGTAGTTTGAAAACAAGGATTATAGATCCATAAAGTATGTAGTTTAGAAATAATTAAGCATATTTATAGTTTGGGGACTAGGTTTACAACTAGCTCAGCAGGAAATAAACGCTTAGCCTGGGAATAGTTGAGGGGGAAAGTCGATAAAATAACAAAATAGAATTTATACTACTAATGCCAGCAAAAACACTTTGATAGTATATTATTACAGCATTCTTCCAAAAATTTTATTCAGCATGGAAAAGAAAACATTAAGACAGAGAAACAGAATTGAGTGGTAGAGGAAATTAAAAGTACTTTCACATTTGTGCCTCACTGTTTGATAGTTCATATTATGAGCTTAATATCATAGACTAAGATTTGAGCTTAAAATGCAGTTTGAAATAGGTTTACAAATTTTTAAATGAATTTATTTGGTTAAAAAATTACTATAGGCTTAGATTGTTCTTAACATTCAAGTGTTATTATCGAAAAATTAACACATAAAAGAAGGCATGAGATAGGAGGGGGACTTGTTGAAGAAGGCCTCAGGAGGAAGGGAAGAGTGAAGGAAAAGAAGCAGGAGTGAAAATGACAAAACTTTATTATATACATGTGTGAGACTATCAATTAATGTAGTGTAATGCTCAACATTACTTCTCATACTATATTGTGACCTTACAATGTAGATATTGCTGCTGTGTTCTTAAAATTAAGAATATAACTAGTAAAAATTTTTTTCAGGTTAAATTATCAAATGTTTGACTAAGAAATATAGTTTTCTGGCTAAAAACAAAACAAAGTAAAGCTTTTTATGGCCTTTTATTGTGCCCAATAGTCTCTGTCTTTCAGTTCCACTTAGATATCACTCCCTTTTATTTTTTGTTGATTTATTGATTGATGTGAACTTAATTTTTTTAGCAGGAGATGACGAATCCAAGTTAGATGATGTACATTCATTAGGATCTGGTGCTGGGGAAGGATATGAGCCCATCAGTGATGACGAACTAGATGAAATTCTGGCAGGGGATGCAGAAAAGAGAGAGGACCAGCAGGAAGAAGAAAAGATGCCAGGTAATGCATTGCAGAGCTAAGAAAAACTGGAGTGTGGGTGAACATGTCTTTTGTACTCTTCTATGCTGTAAGAAGTAAGGGGCACTTAGGCTCTGCTGGGTTATGTCTTATTTAAGGGAGGCCATGAGAAAAAATGTTACAGCCAGGCATGGTGGTGCACACCTTTAATCTCAGCACTCAGGAGGCAGAGCTGGATCTCTGTGAGTTCAAGGCCTGCCTGGTCTACAAAGTGAGTCCAGGACATTTAAGGATACACAGAGAAACCCTGTCTGGAAAACCTAAAAAGAAAAAAAAAGAAAGAATATTACAATGTATACATCTGCAGTCTTAATCGACACTGCCTGTGAAAGAGAGTCCTAGGGAAGAGCAGAATTGTAAGACTTCTTTTCCAGAGTTTAAGATTCTTATCTTACCAAGAACCTCACCAAATCCTAGCTGCTTGCCAGTGGCCAACATCTGTGGGATGTGCTGCAAGACTTCATAACTATGGTAGCCTGAGCAAACTTAAACATCTTTCAAAACATAGAGTTGAGGTTTGTTTGGACACGGCTAATGAAGTTCCCTTTTCTGAAATGTGTCCGTTCCATGACTGTTGTCCTTACTGTGCTCTGTGTATTGCCTGGCTCACGTGAGTGAACACTGTGAAGCAATACCCCTGACAGACCCAGGGAGTGCTGTCTCAGTCGGGTCTCATTGTGCAACATTCCATTCATTTGTTTCCTTTTTTTAAGACAAGATGTCATGTAGCCCAGGCTGCCTTCAAACCCATTGTGTAGCTAAGGATGGCTTTGAACTTGTGATTCTCCCTCCGGTGCCTCCCCAAGCCCTAGGGTTATAGGCATGTGGCCTACACCTATTTTACTTGTTTCATTTTGTTTCTGTCTTTATCATGAGTTACTTTGCTTTGCTTGGATGTATAAAATAAACTTACTTCATTTGACCTTGTATTTCCTAATTTATAGATACAGTTTGTCATATCTTTTGAATAGATTATCTGCTTTGTGTTCATATTCACAAGGAGTGTGTGGAGCTCAAAGGGACAACTCTGAGGGGTCACTTCTCCTCCTGCCATGTGGGTTCCAGGAATCACACTGAGGTTGACAGCTTTGCCTGCTCAGCCATCTCACCAGCCTCAGACAAAGTCTTGGTCTTTAATTCTTGGACTTTTTACAGATCCATTAGATGTGATAGATGTGGACTGGTCTGGGCTCATGCCGAAGCATCCGAAAGAACCGAGAGAGCCTGGGGCTGCACTCTTAAAGTTCACGCCTGGAGCTGTTCTACTACGGGTTGGGATTTCTAAAAGGTTGGCGGGTTCTGAGCTCTTTACTAAAGTTAAAGAAACATGTCAACGACTGCTAGAAAAACCCAAAGGTAACTTCATTTTGCCTTAACTGTGTAACATGCTGTAGCTATTAATGTGTTCTTGGGAAGGATTCCAGTTGCTTGTCTTGTAGAATTTGTGCTCTAGGAACTGTGTTAAGGGGTTATTCATATTATTCATTAAGTTTAAGAAAGGCTTAATTCTGGGGGGGAAAGTTGGAAAAGTAAGAAAAAGTATGAACTTTCGTTATCATAAATATTGTGAGGGCCAAAGGTTTCGGTTGGTGGCAGAAGCGTAAGGCGCCAGGCTCCATGGCAGTACTTAGAAGTGGGAAGAGTGCTTTTAGCAAATGAGCCTGTGTCAGAATGCACAGAGGTTTGCCCAGAGCTGGACAGACAGCGCCATGAAATTGGTGGCTTTTCCTAAGCAAACTGCGAGGGACTTGACTTCACCTGGCAACCAGCAAAGGAGTATACATACTCACACCCAAATGTCTGCTTAGCTCGGTGGGTATGCTCTCTGCCCTGTATTCCAGAGAACACCTGCTTGTCACCTAGTTTCCATGTGTTCCTGTGACCTATGATTAGGATGGTTATCACCAAGATTTTAGAACTTCAGTAAGGAGCAGACAGGTGAGACACTGAGAACATCTGGGTAGCATTCTGTTTTGACTGTTAGTATTTAGTCAAAATATTTCATCTGAACTATTGTTCACCTCATTACAACAAATTTTAGCAAATCTGAGCTTTTTTTTTTTTTCGGTTTTCAAGACAGGGTTTCTCTGGCCGTCCTAGAACTTGCTTTCTAGACCAGGCTGGCCTTGAACTCACAGAGATCCAGCTCTGCCTCCTGAATACTGGGATTAAAGGCATGTGCCACTACACCTGGCAAATCTGTACCTTGTAATGTGTGGATTCTGGTGGTTTTGTTGTGTTGTTTTATAGCTTACTAATACTTTTGCCAACAAGACACTGAGCAGATACTTAAACAAGGGAAGAGAGGGAAAGTAAACCTATGTTACTTAACACTTTTATATTATGTCTCTAAAAGTTTTGGATAAAAAAATGTTTTAAAAGTTTCATGAGCACATGTCCTTTTTCTATTCCCATAATCAGTAAAATTCTTAAATTTAATACTACTAATAAATTATAATTGTGAACATTTTAAGTGACCTAAGGGTTTTTGCCACATTCTTTTTATTTTGGTTAGATCTGTGGCCCTCAGAAAATAATTCCTGCTAACCGCAGGTTTTTTGTTTTGTTTTGGTTTGGTTTTTTTCTTATATCTTTTTTCCCAACATCTCCCCCTTTTAAGTTCAACAAAAGGCTCTTTTTCTTATAATGATAAATACAATACATAATAATAACAACCATTAGGAAACAATTATGAAAACTATAAGATATGACAGGCTTTCCCAATATCCAGTCCATATGTATTTGTCAACTAATAAGAATATTCTATTATCTGTCTCAATGAGTTTAAAGTTCTATTCCTAACTCAGTTTCCATCCTTACTTTCATTACCAACTTAAAAAAAAATCTTCTTAGAACTAGAACATCCTTTTAATTCCTAAACAACTTAAAACTTAACTGTGAGACTATAACTATTTGGTGTTTAGCCAAGTCAGAGACCTGAGAAGGATAAATATATTTGAGTAAACAGGAAGTGCAGAGCAAACAGCTTCCAAAACTAAGAGATGGCAGACAACTGGCTGCCTGGACAGTCCCCAGTGTCTCTCAATACATTAGAGCATCTATCTTCAGCCTTTTGGCCCTGCTTCTCTGACAGACATTAATTGTAAAGCAGGAATTATGAAGGACTTGCCTACCCTGTCTTGGCAGAGCTAGGCTGTCGACTTACCTGCTTCCAAGTTATGTCCTTTTTGGACAGCATTCTGTCCACAGTTGAAGCAAGGGCTTTTTCTTGCCCAGTGGCTACCTTGCCACAAATGCAGCCATCTCCAAATGGAGATTCTTCAGTGTTCATCATCTACCTGAAGTAGAATGGTAACCCCAGTTTTTTGGTTCACTTTATCCCAACCTAATTTTTTTTTTAAATACTTTATTTTTTTTTCTTCAAGTTACATCTCAGTCACAAACCCCTCCCTATTCCCCCTTCCAATCCCGCCCTTCCACCCTCTTCCCCCCAGAAGTTTCCCCTTTCAGTCCAACAGATGGTTCCTTCTCTTATAACAGTAAGTATTATACAAAACAACAGATATAAATATGCCACATTTATGAGAGTTAAATGGCCCAGTATACCTTCCCAATGTCCAGTTTATGCATATTTGGCCCCTGACTTTAACATTCTACTATCTAACCATCTCCATGAGTTTAAAGGTCTATATCTGACTCAACATTCATACTAACTTGCAACACACTTTTAAGAGTATCTTCTTAGATCTATAACACCCTCTTGATTCCTAAACAACTCAAAATTTAACTATGAGACTTTAGCTGTCTATTCTTCAACCACCTCAGAGACCTGAGAGGGATAAATATATCTGCTTATATAGGAAGTGCAGGGCCTGCAGCTTCCAAAACTAAGAAAGGACATACCAATGACTGCCTGGACAGTTCCCATTTTCTCTCCATACATTCCTGCGTCAGTCTTCAGCCTTTGGGTCCTGTTTCTCTGACAGACATTTGTTGTAGAGCAGGGATTATGAAGGACTTACCTACCCTGTCTTGGCAGAGTTGGTGCAAGGGGTTTTTTCATGCCAAGAGATAGGCTTGCCACTAATTCAACCATCTTACAGTGGAGGTTCTTCGATGCTTATCTTCTACTTGGAGTAGAATGGGGGTGCTGTCAGGCGCTGATATGTCTTGATATCAAAAAAAAAAAAAGAAAATCTTGATTTAAGATAACATCTTTGAATGCCATATTCTGCAGATCTCTTGGGGTTTTTGAAGATGCCCTATCCATCTCTTGTATTTAGATAAGCAAATGTTGCTTGTCTCTTAGCAACTTGATTACTGGGTAGTTTAGAGAATATCTGTGATAGACTGTCATAGTAGCTAACAAAGTGACATGTTTGCATGACTAGGAGTTTGTTTTACTTAACTATCCTAGACCGTTTTAGACGGTTGGTATCAAGAGGTCAGAGCTTCACATTTTATTTTTAAGTAGGGTGGGGAAGGTGTTTCTCCGCCCTTCTTTTTGGTTATTTGAAGGATAACTGAAAACTCCGATAATTAGGGGAAGAGATTACAAGCTGATAAATGGTCCTGTTTAATGGGTTTTGGAGGTTAGCCCCAGGGACTTCCTACTTTTCCTTTTCTGTATCCTTCTTCCTCTCCTATGTAGGAGTGCATAGGCTTGAGAAAAATGAGATATAAACATAGCACAGGAAGGTCCAAGAAGAAGGGGCAGATTATTGAATATGCCCTTATACCTTTGTATATTGATACAAAATTAGTAGTTTATTTGGCTAAAGTGGTATTGACCATTGTTTATTGTGCAAAAATAAGATTGTATTGGATTACATCGGTATTGATCTTTGTATATTTATACAAAATTAAGATTATATTTGGCCACAATGGTATTGACCCTTGTATATGGATGTAATATTAAGATTGTATTGGGCTACATAGGCATTGATCTTTGTATATTGATACATAATTAAGAGTATATTTAACCACAATTGAATAGACCTTTGTATATTGACCCAACCTAATTTTTTAATCAAAATTTTCCTCATGTGTGTGAGTGTGTGTCTGTCTTGTCTATGAGAGAGAAGGAGAGTCAGTGTGTGTCAAGTTTAAGTGTTTTCTCTTTCCCTTATGTGGTATGATTTAAAACGGTTATTGTATCTTCGTACATTGTCCCAGGTGTGTATGTGACTGAAACATCTGGCTAACACCTAACTGCTCCTAACTGAGGTTGTAGAGATCACTGTCTCTTCCATGACTGTATTTGTTTCTTGCTGTAGAAAATCCTGAAATATAGCACTGTAAATGATATTTAGTGCTGGGCCAGACACTGAAGTTGATTTAAATGTTCTCACTAGACCTTTCTTCCAAGTTAGTAATCAGTGGTCTCATTCTCCCTCTGAAGTCTAATGTTGATACATCTTAAATTTAAAATAGCATCACACTATTGTTTTTATTTAGACTAGAGATGTAACTACATTTTGAAGGTACTTTCAGAGGAAACCATTACTGCTAGTCTTGACAAGTCATTCACTAAGGTTGCTAACTTCAGTAAATCAGAAGTGCCTGAAGTATTCAGTTAAGTCAGTTGGTGACACTTCCCTCTCTTAGGGAAAGTTAATGCATGCTTGTTTTTATTGAAAGATGCAGACAGCCTTTTTGAACATGAACTCGGGGCTCTCAACATGGCTGCCTTACTGCGAAAAGAAGAGCGAGCAAGTCTTCTCAGTGACCTGGGACCATGTTGTAAAGCATTATGTTTCAGACGGGATTCTGCAATCCGGAAGCAGCTTGTGAAGAATGAAAAGGTACCACATAGTGGGTGGTAGGAATAGTATGTTTTTCATCTTAACTGTTTTGTGAATTTGTTTTCCTAGTCTGCAGACACATAGGAATTCACATATCATCCTCAGTAGTATTGATGAGTGGTTGTTGTGAATGATAATTGTAATTCCAGACTTGATGCACAAAAACATTATATGAAATGTTTTGTGCATGAGAAAAACTTCTTGAGAGAAGCAAACATATCAGAGTGTATATAAGCATTTATTAAAGAAAAAGATGAGAAATAAGAATTATTTTAGATTTGAGAAGCATTTGATGAAAACTAAAAGAGTCTTAGGCTTTTTAAAGCTTTTTAAAGGCTTGTGAAACTGGAATGTAGGTGAGTGTGGTGGACATGGGCAGTTTGACAAAAGAAATTTGGTCCTATAAAGTTAGAAAAGCATTAACCTACTAAAATTTTACAGAAGTAGATAGGAAAACATTGAAATTTCTTTATATAATATTACTATAAAGAAAAATATATTTGGGGAGATTAAACTTATAAAACAAAAGTTATGAACTCTTTTCTAAAGATTAAAATGGACGAAGATATGATTTATGAGAGACTTTTTAAAAACTCAAATATATGGGACTGGAGAGCTGGATCGGCAGTTAAGAGCACTTGCTGCTTTCCCAGAGGACCAGGGCTCAGTTCCCAGCACCATGTCAGGTGGCTCACAACCACCTGTCTAATTTCAGAGGATCCAGCACCCTCTTCTGTGGGTGTTTTCTCTCTCTCTCTCTCTCTCTCTCTCTCTCTCTGTGTGTGTGTGTGTGTGTGTGTGTGTGTGTGTGTGTGTGTGTGTGT
>CAJQZJ010034344.1:283536-319266 GCA_907164525.1 Lophiomys imhausi
TGTGTGTGTGTGTGTGTGTGTGTGTGTGTGTGTGTGTGTGTGTGTGTATCTCAACTTCCCCATATAAAGGCCTGGCTCAAAATGACTTGAAAAAGTTATAGTCATCATTCTCCTTTGCTGTCCCTTTTTTGCATGTACTTAATTTCTCCTCATTCTTCTGCCTAGGTGGCCATCTTCACTGGCTGCCTTTTTCATCTCAGCATTTCTTTTGAGAATATTACCACCCCATCTGTAGGCACGTATGTTGTGAGTCCTCTGCAGTTGGGTACTAACAGAAGTCACCATCATCCATATTATTCAGTTGTAAATTGTCACTTGCATCATGTTATAGCTGGTTCTAATAAGAGTGTCAGGATCTGAAGGATACTACCCACTTTGTATAAAAAATAATTTATGGTACTTGTTGGTTTCTCCCCAATATTCTGCTGTGTCCCTCAAAAACTGTAGCAACTCAAATACACCTGAAAAATCTCGTGGAGAACTGTTTAGAACCTTATACCTTGTAATTCAGAGTACAGATAATTAATGGACCATATGACACATTGTGACATTTTAATGACTCATTATAAGTGTCTTAATTGACACATCTGCAGAAAGAATTGTGAGCGTTCGAGTTTCTCAGGTGTAAAGACGTCAGCACTAAGGGGGCCTGGTAGCTCAGGCTCGTGAACACTGCTCGGGTTGAGGTAAGAGGATCTTGAGTTTCAGACCAGCCTGGGTTACAAATAACAACACAGGCTGAAGGAAGGGGCAGAACTAAGGAGAGTCTCTCCAAACACTCCGCAGCCTCATGAAGCATGCTGGGATAGTCTTGTTTCAGTAACAGGAAGTACAGCGCAAGAAACACTGTATCCTAGGAGAAGAGCTAGATTCTGCTCCGTGTCAAAGAGTGGAAAAATCACTATTTGACATTGTCTCTTTGTAGGAGAATTACTTTGAAGTATAAAGTACCTTAGAGAAGATAGGACAAGAAAGCACTTAGCTATTATAAATGAGTTTAAATATCATTTTAGCATCATGCTATTAAAATAACACATATATAGCAAGTAAAAGGAAGGAGCGAATAGCTGATTAACAAAATTGGAGATAGACATTAGAGTAAATAAATAGTAAAACCAAAAGCTGGTTTTTGTTTGTTTGTTTTTAAAGAAATTAGCTAAACTGATAAAGAAGAAAACAAATGAACACTAATGAGAATAAAAGTTGAGATGGCACTACAAATATCACAGGTGATAGGAGAAGTAGTAGAGGCCTGGGGTGTGGCTGGCCTGGCATGCCCAGGGTTCTGGGTCCATCCCCAGCACTGAACACCAGAGCAAAAGAAGGAAAGAAAAAGCTCCCTCAGTTTCACAGGAATGAATAGACTGAGTTCTCAAACCACCAAATCTACGTAAGAAGTAATGGGAAGCTTAAGTAACTTTATATCTACTTCAGTTTAGATCCTTCTACAAATGAAATTTCTACTCTAAATCTGCTAAATATTTTTTTGAAGATAAACAACAATAAAAAACAAACACTGATTCTACCCAGTGTTTCCAGAAAGCTGAGAATGCAGGAGCACTCCCAGCTTATGTCACAGCTGCAGCATTGCAGACACCTCTGGAAAACTGCTGTTCATCTTTCATTGTGAAGGTGATCATAAAGATGCTCAAAATGCTGGGAAATCAAATCCAGGACTATATGAAATGAATCCTGTACCACAGTCAACTATGGGTTGCCTTGGGAATGAAAGACTGGCCAGTGTTCTAAAATCACCCAGTATGATCTACATATTAGACTAAAAAGAAAAAAAACATGATCATATCATGCAATAGTTAAGAATATTGTTCTCCCAAAAAAACTGGTCTGCAGACTTAACAAAATTCTAATAAAAATCCAATCAAGATCTCTTTGTAGAGATGAGTAAGCTGATTGTAGAGTTTATGTAGAATATGGTCAGATCACTTTTATACAAAACTCAACCACTAAAAATAAATGAGAATTTACCTACTCATTTCAAGATTAACTATGAAACATATATTTAAAATAATGTGGTATTGGTAAAAGAATAGAATTTCAGTTAAATGGAAGTGAGCAGATTCCACAAGTAGACAGACAGAAATGTGACTAGTTAAGAACGGCAAGAAAGAGTATAAAGTAGTTTTGATTTGTAAAATTAATTTTTTATATTATAATCATATCTTTATAAATTAAGAGAGTGATAAAAAATGAAAAAACAAACAGTAGGAGACAGTACTTACAGAACACACTTTTAAAATGCCTCATATATATGAAGATGTATTAACAATAAGAAAATAATTCAGTTTTTCAAAATGGTGAAATATTTAAACAGACATGCCAATGTGTAGCCATTAAGCATGTGAATAGATGTACATCATCATTAGGGAGTATAAATTAAGACTGCAGTTAAATTCTATTAATTACCTGTATCAATAGCCAAAAAGAACTAACCAGCTAAAACTTGACCTCACTCTTCCCTAAACTGAAACCACCTCCAGTGTTCTTCATCAGCCAGTAGGTGAGCTGTAACAGCCTGAGCAGTAGTCAGTCATTGTCAACAAAACATAACCAAACAACTGGCATCTTGAGGAGTGTGTGTGAACCTCAAAGACACTGTGCCAAGAGAAAGAACTAACATCAGTGGGTTAGGCATGGCTTGTATTTCTGTGACATTGGGGGTGGGGGGAAGTAAAGCAATTGAAGATATCAATGGGTACCACCATTACAGTTGAGAATAAGGTGTGAATGCTTTATTGAGTAAAGTCCCTGTCTACCCTGATTGTCACCATGCTTGCATGAATCTGTATGTGCATTAAACCTCATAGAATTGCATAAAAAGTTACTTTATTCAGTTCTTCAGTCCAAATGCTACTAGACTAATAAGGAGTAAAGAATGTTTGGCTTGTGAAGGAACAATGAGGAAGAAGTGATTCTTCTCTCAGAATTTGCACTTTGTCAGGCAACAACAAGACTGAATACAAGTGCTGGTCAGCAGAGTGGGCACTGTTGTGTCCCTCAGGAGAGCAGAAGCTCAGCGCACACTGCCTCAACTCTGCTCCAGGGTTTGCTTTCTCATGAGAAACACAGACTGAACACAGTTATTACTTGCTGGGAACTGTGGGGGAGCCCCACCTTAGTAAGAGCTAGACTGGGTGCCCTCTGAAGCTCTCTTGCTTAAACAGAGCCATTGCTCAGCTAACACTGGTGTTGGGGTACAGCTACCAGCCTCTCTTTCCCACTATTACCCAGCAATGTACAGCTTGTTGCTTTTGTTTCCCCCAAACAGGGAACTGTGAAGCAGGCGTACACAAACACTCCCGTGGTAGACAATGAGCTGCTTCGGCTAAGTCTTCGGTTATTTAAGAGAAAGACCACCTGCCATGCCCCTGGACAAGAAAAGACTGAAGATGGTAAATTAGCACCATCAAGTATCCAGCAGGAGCTGTGCGTGTCCTAGGTAGACATTGAGGACAGCACTTTGGTTCTGTCTTCTCAGAAGTGCATATTTCTTGAAGTTCTTTGGTTTGAAGACATTGCTAATTACAGAGACAGAAGATTCATCAGCCACACCTCCGCATCAAAGTGAAGAACTTTAATCTTTAGACACACCAGTTTTGGTTCATTTAAGATTTTATGTTAATTTTTATACAATAATCGACACTCAGGCAGAATAATGTGAAAGCATCTAGATTTTATAGTTTCGTCTGTGTCATTAAAATTGGAGATTTTAGGAAACCAGGACAAACCTGCTCTTCCAGCCTGTGTATACTTCCTATGAAATAAAAGCACTGATTTTTACTCTGGATTATCATACAGAAACTGAACCGTAGTCAGAAAGCCAGTGTACAGGCAGCTGCTGCACATCTGCAGTACCATGCACAGAGTTACGGCCTGGCGTGCACCTGGAGCCAGTTGCCACCAAAAGGAAGCCCGAGCGGCTTTTTTGTTTTTGCTTTTGAACACTGTAAAATAAATGACTCCATGGGATTTTTTTACACATGTACATTGCTACATTATATATTGGAAGTCTTTGGACTCTTGAGTGGGGTTTAATTGTTCGCTATCAGAGACTGTGTGCTATTTTATTTTTAATAAATATACATTCCCTTTCCTTGTTGTAGATTTCCCTTAATCAGACTCTAGGCACCTAGAAATGTGACATCAGCATTGCACTTTCATGCTTCACATATTTTCCAGCTGTGTGCTTAGCATCAAACAGCTGTGTCTGTGTGAGGGCACTGGAAGATGCACTTCACATTCAGCTCTGTAGTTCTGGAAACAAACCAAGAGAGTTCACAGGCCTGGAAACCCTGCCACCACACCTCCGTCTGTCCTGTACTGTGTAAAATTTGCTCTGTTAAATTTCAAAATGCGATGCTCTAGTGGCGCAATCAGTTAGCGCGCTGTACTTATAAGTCAGAATGCTTTGTTCTCTATATGTGTTTAACTTATGAAGTCCTCTTAGGAGGACTTGGAATGGACTGCAAGTTGAGGAATTTGGACAGACAGTAGTACTGGCTTTTCATGGGGTTTTGTTACAGCCATGGGCTTGTGTTACCTGTCTCTGGCTTCATATTTCCATCTCTGAAGATTGCATAATGACACTGGGGCAGTATGCCTGTTCAATCTTGTTCTAGAAATAGCATGTCTTCAAAAAGATCTTTAGTAATCACAGGACTGGCTGGGCTGAAGCCCACATAAGGGTCAACCTCAAATAAAAGATTTTGTTAGCTTGTATATACCTTAGGCTTATGCATTTCACACACATTTCATATACATGTCTTCCTTAAATCTCTGTTAGGTCCTGGCCCCAGGTTACACTTTGAACAAATTAAACAGAGTCAGGAGACTACAAGTCTGGCCACCTGGGCAGGTGAAAGATTTACAGCACAAAGATCTTGCCACATGTATTTCTTAAGTACATTAGTATTCTTTTTGAATAGTTGTTACCCAGGGTCATCTCACCCACCTGGCAGAATTACGCTTTTCTCAAGATGAGAACTGAGGGCTTTATCCAGGGCAGGACTTAGAATTCACTGTGCCCTGCACTGCCCCATTGAACTGTCAGTTAGAGGCTTGTTCTTTGGGGTTGTGCCTGATGGCTGGTCCAATCTGATGAACAAACGTGTATATCATCACATCCTAAGTTTTTGCTTATCTCTTAACAGGCTGGTTAGCATACTACTTATCTTTGGGGCATTTTGGAGGCAGCACTCCTTTAGGTAAATTCTACTTTGTGTGATTTAATGTCTCCTAAGCAGATCTATTACTTAATCCCTCATAACATAAATTCTTTTACTCTGAGTTTCTTCTACATCAATCTCAAGAAACATTTGTTATATAGGATATCCACATACCAAACTATAAAGTCTTATTCTCAAAGGAGCTTTGAAAAACGTTTCTAAGTCACAAGAAGGAAAAGGAGGAAAGTAAGTAAATTTCCTGGTATCATTTTCTCTTTCCAAAATGTTCTAAATAAAAAGAAAACAACAGAAAGTTACAACCTCAGAGAGTGAGTGCCAGCAGGAAACCACTTCTTGATTGCAATGGGTAGCATTGTTCTCTGCAATATTAAGATTTATAGACCAAAAAAAAAAAAAGATTTAGTTTTGTTTAAAGAAATTTCAAGTCCTACAACTAATAGATCCCAAGACTGTAAAACATGACAAAATTTATGGCTTCATTTGTCTACTAGTATTGAGAACTGTTGATGTAAATTTAAAAGTGACGGTTTTTACTCTAACCCAGCTAGCTCCCAAATAATTGAGATAGAGACTATTCGATTTATTCAGCAAGCTTTGCAGCACAACAATTCAACAGTTATTAATGTATTCTAATCCTCTAAACTAATCTGGGTACTTCCCAGCCAAAATCCCTGAGATACTTTCATTTTAGTGTTCATCTGGCTCTCTGCTCTGTGTGTGTTCTCTTGGTGGCTCCTGGACCATCACCTCCTGGCAGAATCCTCTCTTCTTCTTCTCTCTACCCCTCCCCTTGCTGGGATCTGAAGTCCAGCCCTGTTCTCTCCACTGCTCAGTCATTGGCTGATCAGCTTTTTTTATTGATGAATCAGAATAATTTGGGAGCAGCCTTTATGCAACTGGAGATTCTCAGAATAAGCAGTACAGTGCCATGTCCAGATTGCAACCAGATACGGAGGCACAAAAGTCAGCATTTGAATAATACAGAGATAATCTTTACACAGTGCACAAAAACATTATGCCAACATAATGTTTACTTGTTAGGTGAGGCGTTAATGCCTTTAAACCCAATGCTTGGGAGACTGAGGCTCAACTCTGAGGTTTAGGCCAGTTTGGTACACATAGCAAACTTCATGCCAGCCAGAACCACATGTATGTACATATGGAAACTATATGGCTGAATCTGCCTTTCTTTCTGTTAGGCAGCAGATGAAAGCTTTAGAATCATCCATTTTGCATGAGATCATCATTTCCATAGTTTCACAGTCCCAGATGAAGATTATTCAGTCTTGTTTCCAAACTCAGCATTACACAGATAAAATGCTACCCAAGTCTTGTTGGGTCTCTTAAGAGTTGTAGGCCTGGAAAACACCTTCCAGTCTCAAATACGGGTTATTGTACTTAAAGCTCTCACAAGCTTGTTCGTTTGCTGTAATGGTGCCTCTCAATTCTAGCTGCAGGTTAGAAAGAAAGGCCAGAAGTGCATCTGCAATGCAAGATAAATGCATGGTCACATAACTCAGTCACCTCTCCCATGGGCACCTATCCTCAACTGTTGAAAAAAATTTTGCAAATATGTCTAAGTAGTAACTTAGGCTAAAAGGGATCTTTTTTAACACAAGATCCCTCCCCCACCCCCATTCTGGCTACTAAACACAAAAGATCCCTATCCTGGTCACTGAATTCATATGATGCCCAGATAGGAAATCCATGACCTTCTTATTTAGAACATTGAGTCTGCAGAACATCCCACTTTGTTCCTTTTTGTCCATCAAGTGAAGCCCCTGGTGTCCATTGACAATTGATGATGCTTTAGGACCTCAGGAAGGAGCTTCCAGGAGAACCCCTACCTTATAAAGGTAGATGGTGTTGGAGAGATCATTCAGTCCTTAATAAATAATACTTGCTGTTCTTCCCAGTACCGACATGGGACCTCACAACATCCTTGAACTCTAGATCTAGGGGATCTGATGCCTCTGTCCTCTGCATGTACCTGCAGTCATGTGGACAGACACATGCAAACATAATAAAGTCTTAAAGGTATGTGGTGCTGGGAATATAGTTCATAGTTAGGACATTTGCTTGGTGGCTTGGGGTTAAATCCCAGCCCAGAGGAGAAAAAAGTCAATTTCTCCTTTAAAAGTCTATGTAATACATTTCCTTTATTCACTAGTCTGTATTTTCTATATAGGTATTTTGGACATAGTGTAATACTCTGTTCTGAAGGTAACATAAGTTTTTGTTTAGTAGCTTTCTATATAGAGCTGTAGACAAAATTTCCCAACTAGAGAGTTATTCCTTCAAATTCAGATTGTCTATCATAGTCTCTTGGTATGCACTTTTGTGGATATTTCAGTTTCAGTGACTTAGGCAAAATAGGATGTAAGCAGACTTTTAAATTGCAGTCGTTAGAAGAAAAAAAACCTGAGCAGGGAAATGAAAGAATAGTGACTGTGGGTAGTGTAAGTGTTGTCTTAGGTTGCCAGGCAAGGTCTTGTGAATGAGGTGAGAGCTGAAAACTGCAGGGCCAGCAGGACAGAGATGGGAAGGAGCATTTGATGCTGAGGGACTGGAGAGGATGGAGCATGCTGACGTCTGGACTAGAATGGCTTTCTTTGGTACATGGTGGAAAGTAGCTGCTATTGCTCAGCACCAGGATGGGGAGTGTTGCTTAAAGAGATCTGAAACAGTGCTGTTCTGGAATTTTCCACAATCGTGGTATGTGTGCTGCCTGATGCAGTAGCCTCGTGAATATGAGCAACATTTGAAACATAACCTGTAACAGGAACTAAAGTTTTGCCTTTTTGTTTGACCATAAAATAGTTAAACATGGCTCAGTGCTGCTATCTGGAGCAGAATGTGGTCATTTTTCCCAAACTTATTACTGTTTGGGTGATTGGCCGTTCCGTCAAGTGATAGTGCAAATTTACCACATCATGGCTTTTAGAATCAGTGTTACTGAAATAGGACAAAATACTGGTGTATATAGATAGGTCTTCCAATGTCCAGACTGTGGAGCTGGGAAGCACAGCATGGGACAGTGGGTGATAAGAGACTCGGGCGTGTTCTAAAAGACAAATAGAGAAATGGGAGCACGGTCAGGGAGGATGAATCTAAGACATGGGTAGCTGGGTATGGTGGTGCACACCTTTAGTGCCAGCACTCAGGAAGCAGACAGATCTCTGTGAGTTCTAAGTCAGTGTGGTCTATATAGCAAGTTCCATGATAGCCAACACTACATGGTGACATCCTGTCTCCAAAACACTTTAATAAAATAAAATAAGTGTATTCATAAATTACGTTGCATGATAATATATTTAAGTATTCTGGTTAAAGACAGTAATTATTAAATGGAGAAAAGTAACTCTGTGTTACTTATAAGACATGAGAACAAATATTTGAAAGTAACTGGAGGAAAACAGCTATGTAGACATAAAAGAAATCTATGCTAATATTGTCTATATTTTATACACATTAAAGAAGATATTATATATAATTTATGTTTATATATCTTCTTTATATTACTATTTTATATACAAAAGAAGATATAATATTAATTATATCTACTCCATGTTGATTGCTGTGGTGATGGCTAAGTGCTGGTTTCTAGTTGTGTCATTTCTCCCACATTCGTCAGAATTCTGATTTAGCAGGTCTTCTTACCCATTTGCCTCTTCATTCTTATCAGTGTGCACTCACGGGTTTCGGTTTTATTTATGTTATATGCATTGCTGCCACTACTTGTGTTCTCTAAATACCCATGTTTGGATGCTAACAACTGAGTATATGTTTGACAATACTAATATTTAGTGTTACCCTGAGGTCTGTGTTTTTAATGGTTCTTTTTTATATATGTTACCTTTAGGCTTGTCATCTTTACTTACAAAATGAGGTTTTCAAAGTTGTCTGTAGGAAAAAATCAGAATCTGCATTGCCACCCTCCAATCCAGAGACAAGTCTTGTTTGCTTTGCTTCTGCCAGAGTCTAGAAGTCATTGTCACACTGAGGACATTCTAATTGAGTTTTAGGAACAGGTTGCTTGAGTCTCACTGTGACCTAGCTTGGGCTAAAGATTATGCTTGGGCACTTGTGACCCACCATCATTCCACAGACCCAAAGGGCAAGGGCTTATCAGAGGCCGTGTTCGTGGACCCTCTGTGCGTATGTTTCTGCCTTCCCTAAGAACATCCCAGCTTCTGATTAGGTCTTCTCTTCAGTTGCCCTTTCAGATTTTAGAATAATTTGTAGGTAAAACTGTCCCCAAATGTCAGGTTCACTTTGGATTTCTGGCTCCTCTAGAATTCTTATAAAAACACACACACATGTGCATACACACACACACACACACACACACACACACACACAGTCTTACTGGCTTCCAATATCCAAGCAACATTTTCAAGATAAGTGATGTCTCAACTTTTCCCTTGTTCCCCACTATGAGGACTGTTCTCAATCTATGACCCAAGGAACAAGCTTAAATCTTCATTCCTTTATTTCATTCTCTGTGTTTCATTGCATTACTTGGTGTGTGTTTTTTTTTTTTTCTGTAACTTCTGAGCTCATATTTTTCCTTCCCTTTTCTTTTTATAGTATTTTTCTATCTGTAACCTGGTGGTTTTTCTGAATTAAATATTGAATGATTTGCAATACTGTGACTTGCAGGAAATCCAGCCCATGGTTGCCTTCCATACTTCATGGCTGTCCCATGTGGCCCCTGCTTTGGGCAGCCCTGCTTCCTCTCCAAACCTGAATCAACCCAAGTCTAGGAAGACTTTTGTGGCCAATCTTGCTTCTCTGCCCCAACTCCTCCAAACAAGGCACATGGGCAACCCTTTGGACTATCTTGCCATGTGAAGACTGTATCTGTCTTCTACTTTCACTAGAAATGGAACTTCAGTTTGTATCCAGTCTTTTTTTTTTATCCAGTCTTTTTCTTTGTTTGTGTACACATTATTAAAACAAAAAACAAATTTGGGCAACATATTTCTTCTAATGTCCTCACCATACTAAACATAAAACAGTGGTAACAGAAAGCCCCCCTCCCTCCCAGTTCTCTCAGCATGCATTGTCTTAAGCACCAGTGGTGGACTACTGGGGCCATGCTATTTATGTAGATTAAATAAACAAGGGTTGACTTGTATCTTTTAAATTTCTGATAAGTGGTAGGAATAATTTGTCATAATTTTATCACATGGCTACCTCTAAAAGCAAAGGGGGCTGGGAAATTGAGTATTGGGGGGGGTGTTTGTTTTGCTTTATTTTTTGTTTTTCTTATCACTTGTATTAGAAATGCCCAGTGGAGATGAGAGTTGGTTGTGGATATTAGGTTTGCCAACCAACCATCACTTCAGCAATTTCAGTAGTTACATGAACACTGGTGCCAGTTCAGGCCTGATGACGCCAACTTTATGATACTCAACAGAAGTCTGGCATTGTGTCGTCTCTTCTCCAAACTACACTTCAAACATAGCTTTGCATGTTTTTAGTTTTTGTTTCTTTTTTAAAAATATATAGAGAAATTTTAATCCAGCAACATGGCTACTCTGGCTGGAATATAGACATGCTCTTGGTACTCACCTTTAATCCCAAACACTTGTTCTCTCAATCTCAAAAGCTTGTTCTTTCTTCAACCTGTCTCTGTAAAACTCTCCTGGTAAAACTGCCTCCTCTCTCTCATTCTCTGTGCAGCTCCCTTAAGTAGCCTCCCTTTCCTCCCTGTTCTCATGAGAGATGGGCAGATCCTATTCTGTCAAATCTTTCTCTGATTCATCACTTTGTCTGCCACTCAACTAGACATCACTTTCAAACATGGGTGCTTCCTTCTACAAACTAACTTTACCTTACAAAGAAAAGGAGTTGGCTGTAGCATGTTTCAAATTCCTAGGACTTTCTCTTCTAGTTAAAATTCTGTGAATGCTTCAGAGATTACGTGGGACACTGTCTAGACTCAGTCTTGCTCCCAAATGGGTCTTCTCCCCATATCCCTTTCCCATCATGCCTTCGTTCTTCTTACATTGTCTATATCTTCCTGACTCAACATCTAATCATCCGTGAAACTCCAAGCTCTGCTGTTCACCCTGAGCATTGTCAGTATTGCCCCATAGCACAGAGGTGAGATACAGCAGCAGATTCTGTGTGGATGTCGACTGCCACCTCCTCTATCCTGCTCACAACAGCACCACAACCCGGAGCCTCCTCTTGTTCTTCAGCTACATCAAATGTCAATTCTGAAAAATAATAGTTCATCCTGTTCTCCCCACATTATGTTTTCTATTATTGAACATATTTAACAGTAGTTTGTATTAGTCATCTGCAGTAACATGTTTCTGTAGACACCAGGTGCTTATTTCCAAACAACTATTAAAACATCAGCTTTGCTTTTTTTGTTGTTGCTTGTTTGTTGTTAGAAACAGGGTCTCCTGTTCCCAGGTTGACCTCAAACTACATATCTAGTTGGGAATGACCTTGCCCTCCTGCCTCTGTCTCCCAGCCACCATACTTGGTTCTGTGTACTGTTAGGCCAGGGCTTCGTGTGTCCTAAACAAGCATTCTACAAGCTGAGCTACATCCCCAACCTCAAAATGTCTACCTTCAAAGCACTGGTTTGCTCAGTCAACAATTCATGAGTCGAGCAGCTCCAGTGGCAAGTGGCTGAGACCTCCACGAGAGGTGGTTGAGGGACAGTTTCTCAGGGCAGGCGCAGAAGCACAGCAAAGAGGACATTTGCTGGTTCAAGTTGGAGACAGTGCCTTGTTTGGACTGTCCCTGTGGAAGTTCAGTTGCCCAGCCTGAAGCCTCCTCTCCTTTTAAGTCCTTAGTTCCATTTTGGCTTGTGTGCGTAACAACTGTTATGTAGAGAAAAGGAGAAGCACTATGTGTGGGCTCCTGGAAGGAGCAGGCACATAATTACCCTTCTGAATTAGCTTCATGGGTACAAGAATCCCAAGCCTAAGACCAGGCCTTGAGAAGGGAGAGCACTGGAAGGGAACAATGTTCAACTCAATACATTAAAAACAGAACGATAGGTCCTTAAGGACAAGAGAGCCTTTCCCTGAAGCCTGGAGAGAAGCTAATGGAATGGGATGATGGGGGCGGGGAGAAGAGAGCCAGCCTCCAGAGAAGGCCTTTAAAACGCTGGTTCTCAATCTATGGGTCTTGACCCCAAAGACCAGAGGAAAACGCAGATATTTACATTATGATTCATAACAGTAGCAGAATTACAGTTATGAAGTAGCAATGAAACTAGTCTTACAGTTGGGGGTCACCACAACATGAGGAACTGTATTAAAAGGTGACAGCATTTGGAAGGTTGAGACCTTCACTCTAAAACAAAGGACAATATCTGGCTTTTATATCTTTTTAGTGGGTGGCAGGAGTTTTACATCTCATGATGTCTGGGTTGGCTTATGTGTCAGAGGATGAGGAGGCAGTCCTTATGAAGAATTTCAACTGTCACAAGTCATCAAGACCCATTTGAAGCAGTAATAAACTTGGTCAAAATTGTTGCCGCAGTCAACCACCTGCCTAGAACAGTTCCCCATCACAGAGATAATTAAGTTCAAAAATGTAGCTTAAGCTAACAAACCTATTATCCACCCCCAGGCAGCTGGTAAGGAGAGTATTGCCTAATTAATCTTCATATTGTGCTAATGACAATCCTAAGTGGGTTCAACCTTGAGTCTGATTGTTTACAGACAATGGGAATTCGCCTAAAGGGCAAATTCAGTCAGGTTTTCTCTTAAACTTGCCCACCTTACCAAGGAGCTCTTTTAGTTATTTTGAAGTATAAGGTTAACAAGTAATTGTAGACCAGCTTGATGGCGTTTCTGGTGGCCACATGTGAGGTGTTAATACAAACATCTTCTGAAGCCCTTTGACTGATTTTGTCTGGAACAGAATCTTACATTACAACGTTTAAATAAATACCCAGTATGTATTATTTTTTATTTCCCTGTCAAGACTTCTCAGGTGCAGCATAAATTAAACTGTAGCATGCATCTCTAAGAAGCAGACAGTGGCAAGGGTGGAGTGAAAGGGGAAGGGGTAGGGGTTTTAATTTATTCCTCTGGGCATTCACAGGCTTTGTGGAAAGATGATAACCCGAGATCTGAGTTGATCAAATACTTCATGGATACTGATAACTGATGTCAATCAGCACAATTGCCATGAGCACTCTATGTCAGAAACAACATGACGACCATTGTGTCTTTCCATAATGTCAGAATAGTCAGGACTTCTGGCTTTTATGCTAGTTTGTCTGATGCTCATGCTTCACTGAGAAAATAAGATATTTGAAGGTTTTATGGACACAGAACCAAAGGAAATTAAACAACAAAGCTCTAAATGCATTGGTGGGAACATCAGGTAGGCACTAAAGTGGAATCTTAGATGAAATTGTTAGCTTTAGGATTGCTAGAGAAGTTAAGGACCGCTCAGCTAATACCTTCCAAAGGTTTAACCTGGTAGTTGAAAGTGTTCCCAGGAAAGGATCATTTTTGCCACTTAGTTTCGAAGACAAAAAAAAAAGGTAAAAATGGACTCACTTGAAAGGAAACTCAAGGACAATTTTTTTAGGGTTTAAGAGAAAAACAACATCCTAGGCAAGGTGGAGAGTCCAGAAGCTACTAGAAGGAAGGAGATAGAGAAGAGGAACAACATCACGTTCTCTAAGTTCGCTTTCAGGAAACCAGGCAGGCTTGGCAAGCCTATGAGCTGCTACATTGGAGAAAGTGAAAATACCCCAACCAGGGCAAGCTGGTTTAGGATCCTGGTCAGTATCCAAAAAGTGAGGTAGAAAGAGGGAAAAGTTATACTTTTCTAGTTAGAATGCAGGAAGTGAATAGGCTTAACCCTGAGAATCTTTAAGTGGCTACATCAAGGGAGAGGCCTCTAAGGTACATAAGTGCATATATCCATATGGGTATAATTATTCCTCCTACCTACTTAGCATGTCTTCGGTTAGATCATGTTTCTTGAAGTTTCTAGAATGGATAGTATTCCTAAAGGGTAGTTTCCTGCCCAAGTCATTGGCAGGTCCATTTTAATTAACTATTGAAGGGACAATACTGTTTGCAGTATTACAGTCTTCTGGGCAATTTAGAATGTAAGGTTGCTATCCAGGGCAGAGATATGACTCAGATCTCATTCTTTTGACCAAAAAAAGCATATAATGGAAAAAAATTAATCAAAATAATAAATCTGAAAAAACAGACATTGTACCAAGGGGAAGTGGTCTTCTCTTAAAGAGGCCACAACAAAGCCCTGCCCTCCTCCATCTTATTTGGTACTTTAAATCTTAGGGCAAGTCAGTTATGATGTCCTCCCACCTTTGATATGGTATTTCAAAGAGGGGATTTGTGGGACTTTCTCTTCCTTAAAATTAATGTGTTACCAAGGATGTGAGAGGTATGGTCCAAGGCTGACTGGAGGTCAGGAGGAGAAGTGTCCACATTCGTGACCTCTAGGCCTGCCTGTGTCTAACTAGCTACCTAAAGACTGTTAGATCAGATTGAGAAAGCAGGTGCTAAGTGCTATTAAGGAGCTAAAGGCTATGAATACTCCAAGGCTCTACAATCCAGAAGTTTTCCCATCCAGGTAGTAAGCAGTTCCAACTCCACTTAGCTTACAAGATCAGATCAGATGCATTCAGTGTGGGATAACCTGAGACCACAGTCATGGCATGCTTATCAGTCAATCAGCCTAATAGAATCCTTAACCCAGGTATGGTTTCTCCTAGGAACTTCAGTTTAAACTAGATATACAGCATGTCCTAGGACCATTTTGCTGTTTTCGTTCCCTTGTTGAATTTAAAATGGAACAGATATGTTTTTCCAAAAATGGAACAACGGGTTTCTATTGACTCATCTAGGCTACACATGCGGAGATTTCAATGTGTTGCATGAAAACAAAGAGTGAGTTTTCTACTCTTTGAAAATGAGTATCCAATTCTTTCCATTGCTGTGGACAGGTAGGACAGAGGCTTCTATTTGGGGGGAGACTGATAATTGCTGACCATTAACACCATTTTCCTTTCTTTTATACCCACACTCCAAAACCCATCTGTGTGGAGACTTCATTCTTTCTTCTTTGTATTTCTATGTGGGAAGAGAAAATGTTTGTTTATGGTACGAAGGGTGGTTAGGAGGCATTTCCTTGATCCTGAGTGTCTTTTGAACACATAAACCAAAAGTCACGTCAATTATGAAAATGTTTTTCCCTGCTCTTGGTGCCTAATGTTGAGTAAACCTTTTTGACATTTTCACCATGGGAATAGCTGAAACACTGAGAATCTAAATAAACCTGCTGAGTGTAAGTCATAAGTGGTTTCAAAGACTCTAACGACAGGTTCCTAAAACACAGCACTGTAGCTGGGAAGCATTTGACTGGTTAAAATGGCACATCCCTAGTTCAAGGATAGTTGGTGGTTTCTGACTGGTCAGGCTTGAATTCTGTTCCAGTGTGCGGGTTTAGTTATCCTACGCTTGTGTGGGAACCCAACATGTAGTCGCAGCCTCAGCCCAGTAAGCTCCCAACTAGCTGGTCCCACAGTCCACATTGACCAGTCAAACTAAACAGCCATTGACTTAACCTGGCTGAACTTCAGACGTCCCCCACAGTCCTGGATCTTAACTCATCCTTAAGCATGCACAAACATCCTAGAGCATCCCTTTTGGGAACAGACCCTTCCTGGGAACTGGCAGACTACAGTGTAAATTCCCTGATCAACTGACCCATCCCATTGCCTGGTGTCTCGGTCCCCACAGCTGTCCTTTCCATCCCATAAAAGAAAACCCTTTTTCTGCATGGCCTTTGAGGCATGGGAAGTCCGTGTGAGGGTGTCTGGCCCAGCTCCAGAGAGGGGTTGGGGAAGTTGGTTACTTCCTTGACTTAAGGAAGCACAGAATCACGAGGTGGAGAAGTCCCCGAACACATGTCACAGTGCCTGTGAAAGGTATGTTTATACTACATTGTGCTTTATTAATTAAGAGTATAATACCTAAAAATATAGTTAGACCTGACCCTGACCCTGACCTTGTCCTTTGGATCCTGTTGAGTTTTGTTGTGTGACAACCCCCCCCAACACATGTCATGTGACAACCATCAAGTTAATCTTCACTTTCTGCACTCCCCAAGTAGAACCTATACTATCAAGTTCTCCTAAGAGAACCCTTATCCTCCGGCTTCCTCATGAAAAACTGGAGGCTGAAAACAATGGAGAAATTTACCCAAGGTTAGACAGCTGTACCTGCCCCAGCCTCAAGGCATGTGGTAAGAACCCTCCAGGCATGTGACCTGCTCCCTTCTGAGGGAAGCAAGCATTAAAAAGATGTGAAGGTGTGAAAGAGTCACTTTGTGAACCATCACCCAAGCTTGAGTTTAGTATTCTGTCCCTTTTAGGATTCCAATTATGTTTTGATCTCTCAGGCTCCAGCTTGTGGCTTTTTTTTTTTTTTTTTTTTTTGACTCTGGAGCTTGGGGAATAGGGCCTGACTTGGAAAAGTGAGTCAGCAAGTCCAGGTTGTTGAAGATAATACCTGGCCCTGGTTCTGGTCTAGGTATCTCTGCTTCTTTATATTTCAAGACATAAGGAACCTCTTTGCCACATGTTCCTGACACTATGAATGTCACCATGCCTTCACCACCATGGTGGACTGAAATATTTCTAAACTATGAGCCACAGAGGCCCTCTCCTCCTAAGAGGTTTCTGCCTGGTGTTTTGGACACAGAGGCACAAACACTGATTTGTTCTTCACTCACCCTCACTGCCTTCTTCATTCCAGTTTCTCAGCTGTCTCTTTTTTTTTTGCCAGCCTGCAGAATCTCACCCTTAACTTCTGGTCAACTGCTCTTCAGCAAGATATTAGCTGATAATGAATTGATCCTTTTGGAAATCATGAAACTATTGATCCGGATACAAACTATAAGAATGTCTTTCTTTTTTTTTTTTTTTTTTTTGTCAGCCTAATAAGGACATGTATTCTGAACCTCTTCCCTTCCATTTTCCCCAATTAGGCAATCAAGTCAAACTATAAAACCAAGATTTTCCAGTGGGACAAAATACTGTCAACACCTTCAGGGACAAAAGATGGGCCTGGGTCAAGTGTGCTTACTAGCCTGGTTTTAGATCTAGTGCAGCCCTTCTACAAAAAGAAGTCACCTTCCAAATTACTTCAGCTTTGTTTGTGTGTCACTGAGATATTCTTTTCCCAACAATACCTCATGCCCATAAGCACCAAACAATATTCCAGATGCTGAGTACAAAATGATGAAGACAAACTCCCTGTCCATGTGCAACCTACAGTCTGTGTCACCAGGGTAACAAACAGTCAATCAAAGATTGTTGGGTATGCCTACAGTTAGTGGGCACTGTGAAGACAGCTGAAGCAGTTTATTTTAGAGAGGAGTTTTTGTTTTGGATGAAGCAGGAGCCTCTCGGAGGAATGGAGGGTTTAATATAACAAAGTTAGATCACTTAGTAAAAGTCTCACCTGAGTGGAATCTTTTCAGATTGATATCTAAGATTTTGATGTTGATGTTGTTGTTATTGGTTTGGTTTGGTTTGGTTTTGGTACAACTCAGCAGTAAAAAAAAAAAAAAAAAAAGAAAGCTTCCTATTTTCTAGTATTTTAATGATCATTACAGGCACATCTTACCCAAGACCTACTCGGGCATTTCTCCAGAACCCCTTCTTGCTTAATTACTTTTCTATTGCTGTGAGAAGACAGCATGACCAAGGCAACTATTATAAAAGAAAACATTTATTGAGGCTCACAGTTCCAGGGGCTTAGAGTCCGTGACTATCAAGACAGGGAGCATAGTGGCAGGTGGGCAGCCATGGTGCTGGAGCCCTAGCTAAGAGCTTACATCCAGCTCCACAAGTTGGAGGCAGAGAAAGTTATAACAGGGCCTGGCATGGACTTTTGAAACCTCAAGGCCTGTCCCCAGTGACACACCTCCTCCAACAAAGACACACCTCCTAATCCTTTCCAAACAGTTCCACAAACTGTGAACCAAACATTCAAATATATGAGCTTATGGGGACCATTCTGATCTAAACCACTACAGTGAGGAATGATATTCAGATACTATACTATTGATTCTTGACCCTTTCAATGAACAGAACAGGAAATATATATATCCATTTCTGTTCATTTCCCCCTATGGGGGGGAAAATATATATATATATATATATATATATATATATATATATAGAGAGAGAGAGAGAGAGAGAGAGAGAAATAAAATAGTGTGAGTTCATATCAAGACAAGCTTGCTTAAATTCAGTTCAGAACCACAAGTTTTCAATTAATCTCTCCTGTCTAACACCATATCTTTTCTCTCCTACATTAAAAATCATGCTTTCCTTGAGAGCTTGTTTGGAGGTTCTAGCAGGGGAGCGCAGCTACTTGTATACCCTTGACCAAAGACCTGTCCTCCTCTATTGGGGGAAGGTCCTCCTCTTCGATCGAGCACGCAGCTTCGGGAGGGACACACATGGAGCAGTGAGGGAGGAAGGGGACACCTGCCTAGCCAGCCAGATCAGCCGAATCAACCCTGACGATCAATGGGGTGGCAGATGTCGCAGCCAGATCGCCCTCACATCCATGGGGCTGGAGAGATGGCTCAGTGGTTAAGAGTACTGTCTGCTCTTTCAGAGGTCCTGAGTTCAATTCCCAGCAACCACATGGTGGCTCATAACCATCTATAATGTGATCTAATACCCTCTTCTGGCATGCAGGTGTACATGCAGATACAACACTCATGCATTAAAATAAATAAACAAATCTTAAAAAAAATCCTGCTTTCCACAACTGGGGTGATGGTTCAGACTGTAAAGTGTTTGCTATGCAAATGTAAGGACCCAAATTCAAGCCCCAGCTCCCACATATAAAACCTGGAGTGGCACTGGTCCTTCAATCCCAGTGCTGGGGAGATAATATTAGGAAGACCCTGGGGGTTGCTAGGAGGCAGTCCAGCCAATCAGTGATCTCCAGGCTCAGTGAGAGATCCTGTCTTAAAAAAATAAGGTGGAGCAAATTGACAGAGACAACTGACGTCAACCTCTGGCCTCCACAAGTGTGTTCACGCACACTGGCATGCCTACATGCACACACACAAACACACAAATTCTGCCTCACTAAATAGCATCAGAACCACACGCTTTATTTTCCCCAAGCTACCACACACAAACAGACTAATGATAAGTCTAACATGCGAGGATTACTAAAAATGGTTTGAAAATTTAAAAACATGTCCAAATTTCTTTGTTTTATAAGATATTAGGAATAGAGCTTATTTTTACCTGACTAGACAATCTGAAGTTCTATTTAGTTCTATTTTATGGGTTAAGGAAGCTCACTTATTTTTAGTGATATAATTGATTTGGTTCACCTCATATTCTTTTACAGTGACTCCTCCTGGCTTATGTATTCTCTCAGATATACCCTCTGTGGTTAAAGGTTTGTCTTTTGGGGCTGGAGAGGTGGTTCAGTGGTTAAGAGCACTTTCTGCTTGTCCTGGACCAGCAGGTCATTCTTCCATGACAGGTTCTTGAGAAGAAGTACCAGGGAATGAGAAAATTAAGATGCTAAAGCTGAGGTTAGGATGTCTTGCACAAGCAACATGTTATGCCAAACTTGTTGATTAAGAAGCACAGCATCTTATATACAGTTTACAGGGGGGGGAAATGGGACGGAGTTCACAGAAAGTTATTGTACAAAGGACCAAAGTCAGCAGGAAGCTAATCAAGTAGTGTTGCACAAGGGAAACACAGGATATCCCAGATCCAGCACACAGTGGCCTTGGAAGACTTGGGTTTTCAGGATCCAAATCCAAAGTTCCTCCAAGGACCAGGCTCTAGGCCACCACTGGCCTTGCTAAGCATATTCTTGGTTTTAGACAAGAAACTCTGTCCCTTCTCCACATATCAGGGCCTCAGGGAAAGTTTTGGGTCGAACTTGCTGCTCTTCAGGGGAACCAAGTTCACTTCCTTGCACTAGTGAACTCCAGCTCCAGGGCATCTGATGCCTTCTTGTAGCCACTGTGGGCACCTGCACTCATATGCATAGACACTCATGTGTACACATAAATAAGAATAAAATAAATCTTGTTAGAAAGGTTTATACTTTTGTCCAAATATCCATTTTTTTATTAATGTTTTTACTTTTGATTGCATTTATTTTATCCTGGATTTAGTCATGTGCCTTATGTTTTTGCTTCTTCGGTGATTTCTTTCTCCTCTGTGGCCTCCTCTTCTGGCTTAAGAACAGTTTGTTTCTTTTCAGTGAGGATCATCTCAATGTGGCAGAGGGAGCCAATGTATGGGCTAATCTGGCTACCAGTTCTAAAAGTATGACAGCATATCTTAGGTACGTTGTTTACTTGGATATATCCAACGACTAGAGAATCTACATCTAGACCCTTGAGTTCAGCCTTACTCTCTACATTTTTAAGCATGTGCCCCAAAAATACAGCACTCTTTTGGGGCCACTGACCCTGTGCCCAGCCTCACTGTTTGACCTGAGTGCACCTATGGAGTACCATAATATTTCTGGAATGGTGCACATTGTTTCTTTAAAGTGACATCTTTTGGATACTTGATGGTTTTCCAGATATGGAACCCTTGATGGCCTGGGCAGTTTCACGGGTGTTCTCTAAGTGAACACAAAGACTTGAACCTCTTGATTTGCATGAATTTGTAGGGTTTCGTGAGTCAGAAGAGTAGCACACCATTCTCACAGATTACCGGAAGTCTCTTGAAGGAAGAGGAGGTGAGTATCCTAATTGTATGTTTGCTTTTATTGATGACATTTTCTCCCTCTTTTTGAATCCTATTAATCAATTCCTCACTTTAAGCTAAGTAGCAAGTAATTTTTCTCCTCTTCTTCCCAGATCCTTCCAAGCATGTTATTCAACATAATATTATTTTCCTCACAGGGCTTCTCTATTCCCCACATGCTCTCCACTTTCTCTCCTATGTTTCAGGGGCTGAGTTCTGTGCTGGCTTATTTCATGTTAACTTGACACAAGCTGGAGTCATCTGAGAAGAGGGGACCTCAACTGAGAAAATGCTTCCATAAGATCAGACTGTAGGCAAATCTATAGGACATTTTCCTAATTAGTGATTGATGTGGGAGGGTCCAGCCCATTGTGAGTGGTGCCATCCCTGGGCTGGTGGTCCTGGGTTATATAAGAAAGCAGGCTGGACAAGCCATAATGAGCAAGCCAGTAAGCAGAATTTATTCCTCCATGGCCTCTGCCTCAGCCCCTGCCCCACTGTTCCTTCCAACTTTTAGTTGCTGCCTTGGCCTCTTTCAGTGGACGGTGACTTGGGATATGTAGGCCAAATAAACCTTTTCCTCCCTACATTTATTTTGGTCATAGTACTGCATCACAGCAATGGTAACCCTAATTAAGACAAGCTTTGTACACATTGTCAGCAATATAAAACATACTGTCTCCCATACTTCCACCATTAAGTTCCTTAAGTTCCTTTCTACCAACTTAAGTTCCTCAAGTAAATGTACACTGCCCCTCACAAGTCTTTGTGCCCATGTCCCACTGATCATTTTGATTGTTTAAAACCCATTCTCAAGTCAGTTCCTTAGGAAGCATTCATGGGAGCAGTATTCTTAAGTTCTAATGTGCTAGTAACAAAGGGAACTCTGTTCTTCAGGATCGATTAGTGTGGTTGGAGAGTCCTGGCCCATATTTCTACTCCTTGTGTGTTTTGTATTCCCCACCCCTTGCCTTTGGCGTAACATATGACCGCACGGAGACTGGTGATGGTCTTCAGTTCTTTTCTTTTAGTTCTCTGGTCAGTGATGGTTTGGGACATGATGCTGCCTTGGCGAGTTTGAGAGCTGTGGTGGGAGTGTCTTTAACCCCTCCATGCCTCTGCTGTGAAGGGATCAAGCACCGCACAGAATTATTGGGTGACTTTGGTTAAGCTATGTAAAGGACCCTCGCCTTTCAAATGAGCACTTGTAAAAGGTGTTTAAGGGATTTATTCTGGAAAGAGAGAGAAAAAAAAATGGAATTTTAGGACCCATGGCATAAAATGACTCTTTAAAACAAATAATGAGTCATGTTTTAATAACTTTATAAGTTGCTTTTGTGATTAGATATAAGTTCAAAGAGTTTCTAGTTCAACAGTGATGGGAAGTGGCAAACCCCACTGTTTATTTTCACAGTATGTTTTTAGTACACTTTTTGCTTTTACTACTTCTGATTCTTGCCCTTTTCCACACCCAGAAAAGACATCACAAATAATCCTGTCCTGGAAATCTTTAAATAATGCTGATCAAATGATCAATACTTAACCAGCCTTATCAATTCTTTGGACAGCCCCATTAACTAATGAAGATACCCTTCTAGTTTGAAGAGTAGCCAGCTAGCCACAAGAAGTGCGTTTACTAGATTCTATCTTTCTCCCGGGATTTCACGCCAGCTACATAATCTTCTAGTCAAAGCACATAGATGGATGTTCCCCGAGGACAAAGAACAAGAATAATCATAAAACAAGACTCTATTCACCTTGCCTGGGGCGGGGCGGGGGGAGGATCCACATCTTGGAACTGACAGCAGCCACCACCATTTCAGCCTGCTTTTGAGACTGTTGATGCAACCAAGTGTTGATCTTTCATGAAGCCAGTGCTTCAGGAAGAAGAGGAGAGGAAATGCTTAAACCCTCGTGAGTGGTGGCAACTCCTCCCACCATGGAGAGTAATCTTTTGACAGAGCACGACACTGCGCAGTATATAGGGCTACAGAGAGACTGTTGCTTGGGACCTTTTCATACACTTAGTCAAGGTCCTGCTAAAATAAATGCAGTGTCTCTTGCCTAGTTGTCCTCTGTTGAAACAAAGCATCATGGTGGCAGAATCATAGGAGGGAAGGCTGCTTACATCACAGCAGCTGGACATGAGAGAGTGACAAGGAGGAACCCGGGATAAGACCCTGATGAAAGGCACTCCCCCACTGACCTATTTCCTCCAACCAGGCACAACCTTTCATCTGCTGATGATGTCACATTAGGAATTCATCAATGAGTTAACCCACTGAGTAGGACAGATCCCTGATGACCCCGTCACCTCTCCATGATTGAATCTGCCATGATTAAAGCAAAACCTTTAATGTGTGGGCCTGAACCATCACACACACACTGCTGCCATGGCCCTTATGTTAGCACCACATATAGTGGAAAAGTTCTGGTTTTGAAAGAAACTTCCATTTCCCAAAGAGAAATCCTGGGCTCTCTTTGATCTTCTCAGTTGTTCTTTGCCCTGTGTTATAGGGGCATGGAAAGGTTACAGAGTTTGGGCTTTGCTTGTCAAATGGGAATTCTGACAGTAAATGACCCCCAGGATGGTCTTGTTATCATGGATGAGATGAACAGGGCATCCTTCAGTATCGCTCTTTCCCCTAGGTGACAGACAAACCATCTCTTTCACTTTCAGAACAACTATGACTTGGGCATTTTCCTTCCTCTCCAGCTTTTGTCTAAGTTATGGAATGCTTTGTCATTCACTCTCACTCTGGAGGCTGCTGCAGAGTTCAGGGATTCCTGAACACCACCAATGAAGGTAAGATAAGAGCAGGGGAGCCGGGGGCCAGCAGTTTGAGCCGAGACAGCTAGTCTCCAAATGACCAGGCCCGTCTATCCTCCAGCCCTGTTGAGACCAGGCAACATGTCAGAATCAGGACTGCAAATTTTTGTGTCTCTCATCCCCAAGGTGATGTGGGTTGGAGGACTTTATGGATAAACAGGAAACCTCATGAGTGGGAGTAGGACCCAAAAGGAAAGGAAGACGCAGCAGGCCTGCCCACCACTCTGTATACACCAAGTTAAGGACACGTGAGGACAGAGCACTTCCCTTCCCAGACCCTGACAATGCTGGTGCTCTGGTCCTGGACTTCCTGCTTCTAGTATCATGAGGGATAAACATGTATTGCTTAAGCTGTCCAAAGTGAAATATTTTGTCATCGTAGCCTGGGTTGACTAGTCAGGAGACGTAGCCCTCATTTTCATTGTGTTTGTTTCTGTATCTTAGATATTTCTGTGTGAAAAACTTACATGTTTGCACTAACTTTTTCAAGTGAAAACTGAAAGAATAAAATGGCGTGGGCAAAATGGTGGGGAGCCAGGAAAAGACTTGTTAACATCTTTTTAGGCTGAAAATCAGGGAAACTCACATCCTAAAATATCCCTCTGTGGTCCCTGGATATCAGCACTTCCTGACTTAGGGTGGAGCCATTGGCATCCTGTGAGTCCCAAAATACTGGTGAAGGCAGGACCCAGGTTTCCTAAAGAGTCCCACTATGCCTCTGGCCTCAGAAAGTACAAGTGTGTGTGTTCAGGGCTTTGCAGCCTGAGAGGTTTTCAGAGTTGGAGGGGTTTCTTCTATGATACCTGATTTTCACCTTGATGCCACAAAAAATAATTTTAAAGATCAGTGAGCATGAAACAAGATTGATTTATTGATTAAGAAGAAATGCAAGATACACTGTGAGTCAAGTGAGAGGAATAAACCCAAGTGTAGCAGCAGCGGCTTTACATATGATTTAGAGGCATGCGTGCGTGCGCATGCGTGTGCGTGTGTGCGTGCGTGCGTGCGTTCGTGTGTGTGTGTGTGTGTGTGTGTGTGTGTGTGTGTGATTTATTCTTTAGAGTGTCTTACAGGCAGTCAGTGTGTGTGTGTGTGTGTGTGTGTGTGATTTATTCTTTAGAGTGTCTTACAGGCAGTCAGTGGTCCAGCTAGTCCAAGAATGGTTGTCTGTCAACAAGAAATTCAAGAATCCAATTGTGGGTTCCAGAGGGGAATTCCCAGCCTGGTCAGGTATCAGGCCAGAAATGCACGCTTCTCCACTGGAAGGTATGTGCTAAAAAGAGCTGGAGAGAAAAAGGGTGGAACAGATCGGGGAGATCCATACTGCTCCTCCTCCGGAAGGCCCAGACTCAAAAGGGTGGTCCTGGTCTAGGCCAGAGAGGGCAGACTAGGCTGGCCTGGGCAGAAAAGGGTGTCCAGGGAGGCGGGATATCTGCTCCTGGAGCTGGGCTGGGTGGCCAGGCAGGTGGTGTGGAGAGGTGGCAGAAGTTGAGTGCCTCTCAGAGCAGCACCCTGAACAGACCTAGCCCACCAGGCAGAGGCAATAAGGTGGGTGCTGGTACTCAGGAGAAATGGCAGATGCTTGGCAGAGGCCTGGTGGAGGCCATGGGATTGCCTACTTGAGAAGTGAGCCTGGCTAGGCTGCCAGTGGCAGCAATGGCTGCCTAAAGTAGGAGACCTAGCTAGGCAGCAATGACCAGGCAGGATCCTGGGGTCCATGCCTGGCCAGCCAGGCAAACAACAGCAGCGGATACTTCATGGAAGAAAGCGTGCCACCCCCACCCCCAATACACACACACACACACACACACACATCCCAAAATAAACATACTCAGACATTCATTGCAGGGAGAAAGAGAAAGGGAGAGTTTACTTCCGGAATCGGGAGTATTATGTAACTCTGGGCAGTGGGGAGGAGTTTGGAAGATGAATGTGTTTGATTCACTGCATATTGTCCAATCAAAATTAACCCAGGGGCAGTGAGAATGGGGGAAAACTCCGTGGAGGCTAGAAGCCTAGACTGGATGTCATTGGCTGAAAGCCAAGGCACCAACAGAGCTCATTAGCATGGGGAAGTCAGAGGGAGGATTAGGCCTAGTGACATGTTTTAGAGGATCTAGGAACCTCAAATCAGAGGGAAGAGGGGGTTCCACTGAACAAAGGGAGACCATCATTCTAGCACCAAGCTCCAGGACCTTCTAGCAAAGTCATACTTCCACCCTATCAGCAGAAATTCCCACATCCAATTGCTGTTCAGTCCACAAGACTGGATATCTCAGCTGGTCTTCAGTATATGCCAGAATCTAGAAGAAGTAGGCTCTAATGCCAGTGAGCGTATAGACTTGCTAAAGAGAGCAAAGGCAAGAAGGCAAAGAGCAAAAGCTCCTTCTTTCCTTGACCTTTATATAGGCTACCAGCAGAAGGTGTGGCCCAGATTAAAGGTGGGTCTTCCCACCTCAAATGATCCAATTAACTAAAACTCCCCACAGGTGTACTAAGTAGTTTGGGCTTTTAGTTAATTCCAAAAATAGTCAAGTTGAAAACCAAGAATAGCCATCACATCCAACCATGATACCCAGGGGTTAGAGGGAGGTGGATCCTGGGAACTTGCTGGTCAGCCAGGCGAGCCAATATGGCAAGCTTCCAGTTCAGTGAGAGACCCTGCCTCGAGGGATTAAGATAAGAAAGCATGGGTGGGATGAAGGTGGGAAGACATCAACATCTGCCAGGCACCATAGCTGCTTTCCAAAAGTGCATGGTTTCTTCCTGGTCTCTGATCCTCCCAACAGCACACTCACCATCCATGTGTGGTTCTTTACACTTCTAATTAGGGCATCTTCTTCTCTCCAATACTTCTCCTCAGGGCACATGAGGTCGTGTGCTCCAGTCTTCCCTGTCTCTTGTTCCTAGACAGACTCCCCTCCTTCAGCCGACCCTCCCATGTTCCTCGGTGCCTTCCAGTGCCTCTCTCTTTCTGTTTTCCCACACACCACCCTTATTTGGCACCCCTCCTATGATAGTCCTTATTCTTCAAGCTGTGTGGCAGCCAACAAACCTTCTGGAATCAGTACCGTTGCCTACTTATCTTGTGCTAGTTTTCTGTCCTGTTAGCGCATTTGTGACATTTCTGACATGTTTCATTTTAGTATGTGAGAATGAGCAACTAATGAAGCACAAGGGGACCTATGAGTGAGGTTTCTGCCATGTTGGTGGGTTACTATTATTCTCTCTGTGTGTGAATGCGTATATGCATGATGTGTGTGTGTGTGTGTGTGTGTGTGTGTGTGTTGGAGAGTAGTGCATGCACATGGCATGTGTGTGGATGTCAAAGGACAGCTTTGTGGTGCCAGGTCTTTCCTTCTACCTTTACATGGGTTCTAGGATTGAATTCAAGTTAACAGGCTGTGCATCAAGTGCTTTACCCACTGAGACATCCCACCAGGCCTGTTGGTGTGTGTGCGTGCGTGTGTGTGTTTTGTTGTTTTTGTTTTTTGTTTTGTTTTGTTTGGACACAGGGCCACATGTGGCCCACACTGGTCTTGAACTCACTGTGTAGCTAAGGATGACTTTGAACTTCTGATCCTCCTGCCTCTACTCCTCCCCATTTTGCTGGTATCAAAAGCCTGTACCACCAAATTAAACTCTGGTTTAATTTCATGTCTGTTATTTGTTCTTTTTCTTGAAAGCCTCTCGTAAGGTGACACCGTGCTCTGCATTGGGACTCTGTCTATTGGGAACTCCAGCTGGCTGCCTTAAAGGGACTTCCCCTCTTGGTTTTAATGGATGTTTTAAATTCCTGATGCGGTGGTGTGTTGCTACATGTCTGTCTGCCTGTCTATATATCTATCATCTACCTATCTCTTTCTAATATTTGTGTTACTTTTGCTTTTTACATAGTTAATAAACCCACTCATTCATAACTGAAAGCATGTTTATCATAAATTATTCTTCACACCATACAGAGTACTCAGCAATGCCCTCAGGTGTGCCAGGCTCTATCACATGCAGCTCTAACTCAGATGTAGAAAGGTCTTCAGGATTCCCAACATACCTTATCCACTCCAGTGAAAACCAAACACACTTCCCCAGAAGGCCACAAATCCCATGTGGCTAGCAAAGAAATGAGGGACTTACTATTTGGCACTTGAGGGACATGGGTTGTTCTCTACACATCCTAGGAGATGCTGGCTTCACTTCCACTTTCTGGTCGAGGTATGACTATAAAGTGGGCACAGATATCCAAGGCAAGAGCATCATTTGGGGGAACCACTGGTAGCCTTTTGCCTCCAGTTTGGTAAAATTACCTCATCAGTTTTAGCGAACTGATGAGGAAAGTTGAGCCAAGACTCAGGTTTTGAGGGCAGTTTCTCACTTCACAAGCGGGATCTGGATCCCCACCCCACTGGGGTGGAGATCCCAGGTAGAATGAGTCTGTACTGGGTTTCTTGGTGACAGGCATGTCTTTTCCTCCCCTTACTGTCCTTGCCAGGGACTAGGATGTGAAACAAGGGTAAAACTAAAAGCAGGAGGGTTGGGACATTCTCCAAGACTTTGTTTGAGCCCCTGAAGGTTGCTGGTGGCATTTTATTTCCTCCTTAAAGAAGGAAAGTAAAAAGCCGCTGAGAGCTCCCTTTTGTGAAGGAAACTGGAATTTTTCCTAAGTACTGACAGCGTAAATCGTGGCTTTGTGTGAAAATGCTTGAAGTCTCAGTCCTCAGCCAGGGCTTCAGCAAACCTTCAATAGGAAGGGGTGAGCACATGTCCTTGGGTGTCAGAGGCAATAGGTGGTGGCAGGCACACCCCTCTCCCAGGGCACAGCCAGCGGGTGCTGCTGCTGCTGCCCTATTCAGCTATGCTCAGGTGACAACAGAGATCCATGGAGTCACCTCCTCCTTGCTGATCTCCCTTCCCAAAGTTGCGCATATTAGCCAGTCAATGACCTGAGGCATGGGCAAACTAGGAAGGAGCTGGGCTTTCTTCAGCCATGGTGCTTTTTCTGGAGCCTCTACTCTGTGAAGAAAGTCACCTTGGTTCTTCCCCTGGCGGACTGCATTCTCATTTCCCAGACAGTGCTGGGAGGTCCCCGAAGTCACCAGCCACTATAAATTTCAGCTACCAAGTCTGTGGGAGTAGATCATAAAGGGGAAAGAAATTGGAGTTTACGAAGTCCCTACGGTTTTCCCAGCACTGTGCAAAGACGTTGAACCTGCTTGTCTGACTGGAGTCTGCATGGCACACCCTGTGGTGATGGCGACTAGTCCACAATGACCAGGGCTAGGTCATATGACATACAGAGCCGGCCATGTTCCTGGACATCCCACTCCCTGTCTTCTGCAGGCTCTGCACAGTTCTGATTAGGTCTGTATGCCCCTGGTTGGTGCTTTCCCCTCAGCTCAGGCCTCAGCCACAGCCAGGGGCAAAGGTGGATTCTCCATGGACCCTCACCCCGCTCTCTTGTTCCTCCCCCCCTTCCTCTCAGTGCCCTGGCTTCCATTACCTTCAGATTTGATATATTGAGTGTCCCCAAAGGATATTCCCATTGACATTGAATGTGCTGCTATGTGGGGCTCAACAATAAAGAAGAAATTAATAGGCATGTATATTCTGAAGTTAATGAGGAGAGGTCGCCATCTTCAGAACATCTGTTTCCATCGTTTTCAGGGGGCCCTTCAATTTGCAGCCAGCACTCAGCCATGTGTGGTTACTGGCAGTTAATTGTGGCTTTTGGCTCTCTGTGAAAGCTGGACAGTGTGACTCGGTCAATCTCTCACCCTTGTAGCTCCTTCTAAACAGTGTGTCCCTTACATTACAGGGGTCACATGCCTGTCCAGAAATCTTACTCCGTATTTTCTAAGTTTCCAAAAAGAAAAAAATTCTAGGACAAAGAGTTAAAAAAAAAAAAAAAAAGACGCCTTTGTGCCAAAGAAGGGGACTTGAGACTCTGGAGAACCACACTATCCAACGTGAAAGCCAGTGGCAGAGAACACTGGGCATGACGTGACTCCCCTGAGCTTCAGAGCATAGACAGACACAGTGCCATGGATCTCAAAGATTTATTAGGAGAAGAGGTATAAAACTCTTAGCAACCTGATATGAGTTATGATGGCGAAGTGCTATTACTTTTAGTAAACTGGGCTATATAAGAGACACTATTAAAGTCACTTTTAATTGATTCATTTTACTTCCTCAGTGCGGAGAATTTAAAATTGCATCTGTGCCTCCCAGCACTTTCCTTTTTTTTGAAACAAGGTTTCGTGTGTAGCCCATACTGGCCATGCATGAACTTGATATGTACTATAGGGTGATCCTGCAGCCTCTGCTTCGCTTGTGCTGGGATTATGGGCACCTGCCACCACACATGGCTGTATGCAGCAGTAGTGGAAGCTCTGTGAATGTGAGGCAAGCCCGTGGTTTCTGTAAAACACAATGTTTTGGTAGTTCTCTGGGCATGGGAGTCTGTTATCAACCCCAGGGAACCTTTCAGAACTTTACAAGACTCTGTGATCATATTGCTCAGGGGAAAGGGGCCTTGGCCTTGGCATGGATTGGGCATAAGGAAATGTTGGCAGCTCCAGAGTGACAGCAGAATTAGTCAAGACCTTTATCATTCTCAATGTCCCAACAGGATGATAGGTGGAAAATTGGTTTTAATTAGCTAAATTGTTTAAGAGATTTTTTAAAAATTTTTTATTTGTATGTATGAATGTGTGTGTGCAGATGCCTACAAAAGCCAGAAGAAGGTATCACATCCTCTGGAGCTGGAATTACAGGTGGTTGTGAGCCTCCTAATATGGGTATTGGGAACCAAACTTGGTCCTCTGCAAGAACAGCAAGTGCTTTTAACCATTGAACCATCTCTTCAACCCTTAATTAACTGAATCTTGGCCAAATTCTATTTTACATATAAATGCTAAGTTGTTTCCTTTTTGTTTTTTCACAAGCTAAAAGTTCAGGATCACAGCTCTGGAAATAAAAAAATGATTATTGCCTGGAATATTCCCAAGTTTTAGAAAGTCTCAGCAATTCTGGCCACACTAGTGTCTGAATTGCCAGTATAAACACATGGCAATCACACTTGCAACCCTACTGAGGGGTACACTCTCTCATTCACTGTGTCTTCTAGTGCAGCCATGAGTGAACACGTTGACATGACATTTTTATATAAACTACTTCTCCTTCATTGCAGTTGAGATTTTGCGTTGTTTTTTCAATTATATGCATACATAAATTATACTACCGAAAAGAGTTTTTTATTTACTAATTTTTGAGACAACACCTCTATATATACCTAAGTTTACCTAGAACTTACTATGCAGTCCAGGCTGACCTCAACTTTTTGATGGAAAAGAGTCCTTCATGTTTCTACAGCAAAGGTCCTGTTCATGTGCTCGAATCACAGCACACTGCTCAGACACACACACACACACACACACACAAAACACATGCAAGCACTCATATCTATATACACATATTTATGTGCATGTGTATAGTTACATACATATTCACACACATAAACACACACCTGTGGATACACACACACACCACACACATACACAAGCACCACATGAATACACACAACGCAGCCTTTATCCCTTGCCCAGAGGATGGCTCTACATACATACATGCACACACATACGTGCACACATATCTAGGATCAGGGTCTCTGTTATGTTCTCCTTCATGAGTAAGCAAATGAATGCAGACAAGGAGGACTCACTGGACGCAGACATTTTCAGGAGTTAGGCTGACAGACACACTGCAGTTGATCGACTTAAAGAGAACAAAAAATTTGAAAGGGTCTTTGGACGCTCAGACTTTTTCAGGCCCTAAACAGAAACTCCTTGCCCAAGAAGATGGATGGCAACCTGGAAAGTGGCATCAAACGTGGTGGAGAATGAGTCCCAGGTCTCAAGTCCTAGCAGAGAATTTCCGCTTGTGCTGAGAGAACTTAAGAATCCCTATGGACTATGACTCCCATCTACAGCCCCGTCTACCCTTGTGAACAGCAGCAGCTCCTGGGCATTGCCCACCTGGTTCACTGCCGCCTGCTGGGTTGGAGAGTGAGTGAACGGCTTACCTCTGTACTTCACGGTGAAATGGATCCAGAGAGACTGTGCTCAAGGAGCAACGAGAAGACTTGTCCACACCAAGGCAGGTGGCGGGAGTCTGGAATTTGAGTTGGCTTCTGGGAAATCATCAGATGATATTTTGTGGAGGCAACCTAGAGAAAAGGTGATGCTTTGTCTGTTTTTCCAGGGAGAGGTATGAATCGTAAGTTGCACTGTGGGCTGTGGAAGCCAGCCTCTAATGTGGTCCTCTGTTCTCCCTCTCTCCTGATGTTTAGTTTAATGGTGTGCTCTTCTCTCTTACTGTGTCAGAGCTGGCCATTTCTAAGGACCCCTGCAATGACTTCCCATTGTGTCTGGCCAAGGACATGAAAGAGCCAGGTCTACAGGGAGGGAAGGAAGGACAGCTCATAGGGCTGGGGGATGGCTCCATTGGCAAAGTGCTTGTTCTCCAAGCACAGAGATCTGAGTTCAGTTCCAAGCACTGGGAAGTTGAGATAGGATGATCCTTCCAGGGCCTACCATAAACCAGCCTCGCCAAACTGATGACTTCCATATTAAGTGGGAGATTCTGTCTCAAAAAGTATGGTGGAGAGTGATCTGGAAGACAAGAGCACAGGCTGCTCTCTGGCCTGTGCACACCACACATGTGTACATATGTGAACACAAACACACATACAAGATGGAGGTCTTTGTTCCCTGGCTTCTCCTGTGACTGAGTATATGAAGAAGTGGGATTCATCTCCCTAAGTTCACATCCACTTCTCCCGCTAATGGTCTGAACCCCTGCATGATCTTCCCTGAGCCCCAAGCTGGTGGCCTGCCTTCCTTTTCCTGTCCTCCCACACCTCAGAACATATACCCTACATCAAATGGTGTGTGCTTTCCCTGGCTAGCCACCACCCATCCAGGCTGAGCCCCTTATGCTGAGACATGCCTCTGAGGTCCATGCTCTCCCCTTGTCCTGGGTAATTCATGTCCCTTTCACCTTGCCTTCCAAGTTCCAACCCAGCAGTAATTTCTAGAATGTCTTCTCTGAACCCTCACACTTAGGCCCAAGTAAGGGTTTCCCACCTTGTTTCCTCATTCTATGAAAACATTTACTTAGGCTGTCCATATTTAAAAGTAAAGGAAACACTGCTGTCCCAACTCAAGGTGCCAAGACAGGCAACATTCCCTCTGACTCCCAGGAGGGTCAGTATTCTGTTTAGGACCACAATGGATAACATAAGGCCCACTTACTCAGGAGCCTAGCCTTTGGTTCACTATGTGTATGAATTTAAATGCTAAGCTCATAGAAAACTACCTTCAGAGAAACACCCAGAATGGTTGAATGTTTTGTCTCATGTCCCAGCCAAATAGGTCTACAAAATTAACTGCCCCAGGAAACACAGGAATATGTGTCCCCTAAATGTCAGCTCTTCCTCTGTCCCAGGGTGAAATTCAATGAATGTGGAATACCAGCTGAGTGGACAATGGTGCTGGCCCTAGCCGGAGGGCGCTACCACCTCAGCAATGCCCACTTCTTCCTTATCCATCCACTCATCTGCTACCTGATCTTGAAGTGCTTATGATGTAATGTGAGCCCATTCCGTCTCATGCAGTCTTTTTAGAATATACCAACAGACCCCTGACTTCTACCAAGCCAAAGGCTAAACATGTCATCAGACAGTATCTAAGGCCTACAGCAGAGGTTTTCTCACTTTCCTCTGACCCACCTACCCAATGATTCCACCAATGTGTTTGAAACGTGCCTTGATTTGGAACTTTGTTCTATTCTATGACTATAAAGACTTGGAGAAACTGTCACCATGTTGGACCATGAGATATGAGCTAATCTGAAGCTGTCTGTGTTCCTGGACCATGGTCACACATATTTGACTCTAGAATAAAGCTCCCTCTTATTCTCTTTGAGGTGAGAGCTGCGTTTTTTTGCATTGACACCGCATAGACTGGACAGTGGCCGCTCCTCTCTTTAGACAGCTCTTAGCAGCAAGCTGAGTCTCACAAACATTTCTTGTTTCTGCTAAATCAGGAGTTGGCAAACCCCTGCCGAGGTCTGAATCCTGCTCTTTGCCTATTTTTGCTTCTGGAATATGGCCAGCCCTGCACTTCTGAGGACAGCATGCCACTTTCCTAAGGTGGCGCCATTGAGTGACTGCTAAGGAGACTGTTCAGGCCCTCGGAGCCTAGAAAATGCATTGTCTGGGGCTTCCTAGAAAAGCTGGCTAGCTCGCATCGAGCCCCGTGGGACAGATCCAGTTCTCATAATTATTTTCACAATGCACAAGCCACATCTCAAAAGACCCAGTCCCACTGACGAACACAGATCTCTAGCTCCAGCAGCAGTAGGAGCAAAGGGTGGTATTGTAAGCTTTCTGCTCAAGTAGCTTTGACAGTTGCACAGTGTGGCCACCTGCTGAGTCAGCATGACTTGGGACATCAGAGGGGTGGCTGACCCTGGTCCCCATCCCCTGCCTCTGCAATCTGAAAACTCTGAGGAAACACTCATGTTTCCCTAATCTCTCCAGGAGAGTCTAAGCCACTAACAGTTGGAGAATCACTATCCAATGTGTATCCCAACAAGCCTAGTGTCTCACTGCCTCAAAATCTTAAACTTCGTTACCTTAAAGAAAAGTTGGGGGATTTGCGGGGGGGTGTGAACCTGAGTGGTTCTGAACAACCAAGCACAGGACACAGAGCTGCGCCAGATGCTTTTCTTCTCAGGGGAGGGAGGAAAAGCCACTGGAGATGTGTTTTCTGAAAGTGCCTTTTGGGCTCCATGACCCTGTCTTGAAGAATACAGTGAGATACTTGTCCCTTAGACATGGCAGCAAACAGCCTACAGTAGGCCCGTGAATCGGACTCTTGACTGATCACAGGCTTCGGAGTTTGGGGTGCTGGATGAAGACTGGGTTTCTTTCACAGTGGGGTTTTCATCTTGTTCCAAAAGCTCACACGCTGGACGCATGCAAGAAATATAGGCGGAAAAGGTACTGTGAGCAGGAGCCTGGCGTCTTCTGGTGGGGAGGTCCAGACTTTAGGGTCTGGCCTTCAGCTCATCGAGCTGCTCAGTCCTTCCACCTGCTCAGTCCTTCCACCTGCTCAGCCCTTCACCAGGCACACGGCCTGCTGACAAGGTCAGCCAGGGTCATTGTGTCCTTTCCCCCCACCCCCTGTCTACAGCCAGAGATGCCCCTTCCCGGTTATTCTAAAATTCAGTCTGTTTAAACAGAGACACAGGCTTTGGCTTGTCATGAGAACTCATTTACTGGCCAGGCTGGGCTTCCTTCAGAAGGCTCTCCCTTTCCTCATTCACCTAGGGGAGCTTAGGACATTTAAAGACGGACAGTTCACAGGGCACTCGGTTCCTGATCTTGAAAACCCAGTGTCCTCAGATCTCCAAGCAGGAAAGTATAGTACTATGTAGCCTGAAGGGTCTTTGGGGAAGGAGAAGCATGAAGAGGAAGCCATTTGACCTGGGCAAAAATGTGAAATGGGTTAGCCTTGGAATGAATGAATGAATGAATGAATGTTCTGGATGAAGTGATGCCAACTAGGAAGGGAGAACAGGGAGGCTGCCAGCAGGAGTCACTTCCTGAGAGGCAGGAACACCAGCATCAGGATCGCAGCATCACACAGCTTCCAGGGCCAGGTGAGGCTGGATCATCTCAAATGTTCCTCCTCCGAGACTGTGCGGCACACAGCCTGTGCTGACCACAGAGCAGTTCTGAGGAGGACTAGCTTGACTTGTAAAGTTCCAGAAATAGACCTAGCAAATGAAAGGTTAATTCTAGTATAAGACGTGTGTGTGTGTGTGTGTGTGTGTGTGTGTGTGTGTGTGTGTGTGTG
>CAJQZJ010034344.1:330378-353715 GCA_907164525.1 Lophiomys imhausi
GTCTCTCAAATGGTAGGTCAGGTCTCTGATGTTTCCACAGGTCCGTAATAGACATCAAGGAGTAAACATCCCATAAAGGAGCTGAGGTCTTGAACTGTGAGCATTCTGATAATTTTCTTTCCATTAAGATGTTGAAGGCTGTTGGGGTTCTAAGGAAGACAGTGATTATTTCTAAATAATGGTGTCTTCTGGTATAAGAATACTGGGGGTGATGGGTCAGGGGAAGGGAAAAAAAAAGAGCAGAGGGTCCTGGCTCCTCGTATCTCCAGAGGACATCTATGCTACTGTTTTGATGTTCTAATAGGGACCTGCCATTGACTCAGCGGAATTGCCAGGGATGTTAGATACAGTTTTGTTATTTCTATTTCTATGGATTACAACTGGACAGAGGACAATGAGACCTGATCCACTAGTCATGCCACAGGACAGCATTGCCTGTGGCCTCTCTTCCTCTGCTGCAGTGACAGTAAAACTAGAGGGATTCAGGCCACAGAGAGAAACTCAGTTTAGAGGGAGTTCATGGGCAGGCCCAGGACCAGGGTATGGCTTGCAAAGGTATTCTACCGGGATGATCTCTAACAAGAGAGGACCAGCTCTGGGGCACCAGGAAGGGGTGTTCACCGTGTCTTTTTTCTCTTAGCCAAGCCCACATCACCCTCCAAAGTGGACCCCCTTCTTCAAATTGATCTCAATCAATCAATGTCAACCTCTCTCTCTCTCTCTCTCTCTCTCTTTCTCTCTCTGTGTGTGTGTGTGTGTGTGTGTGTGTGTGTGTGTGTGTGTGTGTGTGTCTGAAAAACCAGGGTAAGTCACTAGTTTTCTACATGGTTACTCTAGCTTGCTGTCCGTTGCTGTGATGAAATACTAACCAAAACCAATATAGAGGAGGAAAGGGCTCATTCATCTATAACTTCCAGGTCACAATTTATCACCAAGGAAAGTCAGGGCAGGCACCTGGAGGCAGGAGGTAAAGCAGAGACCATGAAGAAACCTGTCTTCCTGGCTTGCTCCCCATGGCTTTCTCAGTTTGTTTTCATATAGAACCCAGGCCCACCTGCCCAGGAGTGGCACTGCCCATGGTGATGTTTCTTCTTCATGACCCATTTACATATTTAGTAAAGAAAAAGGACCTAGGGAGTCAGTGAAGAGTTGGCATGGGAGAGAGATGATTAAAGAGTTCTTGGGGGAGGCAGAGCCATGAAGAATCAAAACCGTAAGGGAGGAGTAAGGGAAGGCGTGACTAACGGATGCTGCAGAAACAGGATACTAACTGGGAGCCCTGGGGTTTAAGAATTAGGAGATTAGAGATGTGGAGAGGGGAGATCTGATTCTGGCCCAGTTAAAAAGAACAAAGCTAGGTTGAAAAGTTAAGGAGAGAAAGAAGGGTGGTAGCAAGTGTTGGTGACATGTGCCTTAAAACATGGCTCACAGACACAGCTGGATCTCCTTTTGTGTTGGTCCCACATTTGTGGACTCAACCACAATAGTTGGGAATAAATTGGGTATGCACTGAGCAGGTGCAGACCTTTTTTCTTGCAGCAATCATTGCAATAACTATTTACCTAGCATTGCATTGTGTTAGGTGTTACATGTAATTTACTCATGATTTTAAGTGTGATTTGCCTGCCAAATGCTGTCTGTGTTAATAGGGGCTCTAAAAGAACTGAATGGATAGAGTGAGTATATATCACAAAGGGGGCTTATGAGGTTGCCTTACACACTGTGAGCTGATTTCACATCCAATCAAGATGATAATTGCTAAGGTTAGCACTACAGTGTCATTTTGCAGAGCTCACTTGAGCATCTATGGGTTTAGGGATTGGAGGATCCTGGGACCAATTTCCTAAGGGTATCTTTTTTAAAAATTCTAATGAAAATTAATAAATTAATGACATAGGGTCTCCTTATTCCAGACTGGCCCCAAACTCCCTGTGTATCTGAGGATGACCTTGAACTTCTGATCCCCCTGACTTCACCTCTGAGTGCAGGGGGGCTGTGGACATGCACCATCATGCCCAGTCTGTGTGGTGCTGGAAATGAAACTCAGGGATGCATGCTTGGCAGGCAAGCAGCATTCTACCAACTGAGATGCTCCCCCCAGCCCACATTTCCAAGGATATCTAGGGACAACTGAATAAATGAATGTCACAATGTGTCAAGACCTTTAAAAATACACAGACCTTTAGCCTAGGATATCATTTTTAAGCATGTTGTATAGACAAAAGATTTTGCCAGAAAGCTGTTTATAACACTATAATTGTGAGGAAAAAGAACATATGTCAATCTTCAGTACAGGATATCAAACATGAAATGCTACTTAACCATTAACACAATTGGAAATATTTAAAACCCTAGGCTTACAATATTATTTTAAAACAAATTTTGGAGTATAAAACTATATTCTGAATGAGCCAAACTTGTAAAATCAAACATTTGAATGACTCTAACTGCTTGTATGTCTGTCTATACACACACCCATCTACCTGCCATCTATTCATCTAACCCTATAGATAAAGACTCAGAAGGAGACCTGCTAAGATGCGAGTAGTTAGTGGTTATCTCCCAGTGTGTGCTTGTGGATAACTTTATAGTAATCCGAAGCAATCCTATAATCAAACAAACAGAAACTTTTAAATGCTGTCTTTCATTTTTCTTTTTGACGTGGTCTCTCACTGTGTTGTCCAGGCTAGTTTGGAACCTTAGTCTTCCTGCCTCAAGCCTCTCTGATGCTGGGATCCCAGCTATCCCCCACCATGACAGACTCAAAACATGTCACTTTTAAAATGGAATGAGGTGGTAAGAAAGGAGAAACAAGGAAAGAAGATCAACTTAAAAAACAAAAAGAGTAATTTATGAGTCCCTGTTTGGGTACTTGAGTGTTCACCACACCAGTGCAGGTGCCAGAAGAAGAGGCATCAGATCCCCTGGAACCAGATTTACAGATGATTGTGAGATGCCCGATGTGGGTCCTGGAAACCACACTTGGGTCATCTGAAAGAGGAGGAAGGGCTCTTAACCATCTATTCAGCCCCAAAAATTGACTTTTAAGAGGTTTAACAGTAAAGGGTTGAGGAGAAGGAGTGATCAACCAAGAGTGGCCAGTCCAGGAAGGCTTGATTTAGAGTTAGTTTTAAAGATACAATACAGTATCCGATTCTTTTAGGCAGAGAATACAATAAGGGTGAACCCCAAGAATCAAGGCAGAAAAATTAAAATGACAAGGAATTCAAGGGACCCAGGAAACCCAATCAGCAGCACAGGCAAGATTAGCTTTAGAGGGAACAGAGACTCTTCTTTTTCTGCTGGGTCACCGGGCACTGGGGAGGAAAAGACCAAAACTAGGAGTGAGCTCAAATGACCTGGCCCCCACTCCGGTGCAGAGCCCAGCTAGGTGGCCCTGGAGATCCTGGCAGGGTGAGGTACCTCCTTTGCTGGTCCTGCATATTCAAAAGGACCAGGAACTTTCCTGCCCTCTCATGAGAAAACATTCCAACTACTAGCTCTGGCCTTTTCTCTCCTCCCTTGCACACACTGACGTGAGACACAAGGATACAGAATGTGATTGGCTACAGGCCTGTGTGCTTTGCCTGTGTCTGGGGTGAACCCAGAAGAGTTGTACTTCTCCCACACTTCCTTCCTCCCTAGCTTCTATTCTGCTGGAGGCCCTTGTTTTCTACCAGTCTGGAGTCTAGTAATCCCAGCTCCTGGGAAGGCTGAGACGGAAGGATCGCAAGATTGAGGTCTGCCTGGGCTGAGTGAAGTTCAAGGCTAATCCAGGAAACTTAGATTCTGTCTCAAAATCAGAAAAGTCAAAAGAGGGCTGGGGAAATATAGCTCAGGGGTAGGGCTTGCCTAGCATTCTTCAGGGCCTAGGTCCAATCCCTGTCACTGAGATGACAAAGGCAGTGACATCCTTAGACCCCCTCACTCAGGCATCCTTCAACCTCATTTCAGTGGCCCCTGTCCATCTCTATTTCCAGCCTCTCTCAGTTGGTGGCCTCAGGGTGTAATCATCGCTGCAAAAAAAACAAAAAACAAAATCCCCATCAGCTCTCCCTACTTCAACTGCTCCCCTCTCCTCTGATTGCCTCTGGCTTCTCCTCTGTGGCCGTGCTGTCGTCCCCCCCCCCCCCCCCCCCCCCCCCCCGGCCCACCCCCCCCCGCCCCCCCTGGGCGCCCGTGCGCCCCCCCCCCCCCCCTCTGGAAATGACTGCCCTGCCTCCTCCAGACTCTGTCCCTTTCCAGGATAACCCTTCACCCTCTCACTTGCTTTCAGCGAGTCCCTTGGAGTCTTGCCCTGACCTTTGTCCTGCCCGAATAGATTGCTAGTATTTACATCTCTGGATGACCTGCAGAATCATGAGAAAAAAGGGCCCCGGTTCAATTTGTCATATAACCCCTCACATCTGACCTGACTCTGAGAAAATGTCCTTGAGGGACTGTTGAGGGAAGGACTGATGCTCCCAGCTTATTCTCCTGAAGGAAGTGGGATTTAACCCTTGTATGAAGTCTGCTGCAGGCACGTTATGGTGTCTGAAGTGCTTTTGCAATGTTATTTCCGTAGGTCTCGGAACTAAACAGGGAGGAGGAAGGGAAGGAGGTTATTAATATTATTCTAGATAATGAAACAGGCTCAGAGGGAGAGAGAGTTCATTGAAAGGGACCCAGTCGTCACATGGTGAACATCATCTGCTGTCAAACTTCAAAGCATGGGGAACATCATTATATTTCCCTCCCCAGTGAAACTGTCTAGAGATTACAAGAGTCACTGAGGAAGGTTCATGTCACCTTTGCATCTGAATATGTACTTTTTTTCTTCACAGCCTGCTGAAGGTCCTTGCAGGCAGAAACTCTGCCATCTGTCTTTCCGTAATCTTTGGTTCTTTTCAAGTCATAAGTATTTTGTAAATATTTACTGATGTTAATTATCCATCAAATTATTAATTCATATATTAAGTTAAAATCTGGGGGTGAATTCTCTGGAATCAGGGCAAGAATTATTTTTGAGCAGATGGCCCATTCCAGGCATCCATCAAATTAGACTAGATGGGCCATTTTCTAAGCATGGGACCAGCCCCCGAGGCTATAGATAGAATGAATTCAAATTCATGATGAATTCATTAAAAATTCCAGAACAAGAAATCTTTCAGGGACACTAACGACATCCCCATTTAAGACTAAATTAATTCTGTATGCTTAAAATGTTATTACAGTAAAGTGAAAACGAACACAATTGTGATGAGGCCCTGCCCCTGAAAGGGACCCATTAAGTCCGTCGATCATCATAGCCCAGCTATTCATTAGTGTTATTTGACATCTCCCATGTTATGTGCCTTTTCTCCATTCATGTAGGCAGCATATTTATGGAGAGCATCCTCCAATACACAGGATGGCCGCACAGAGGACAGAGACAGGAGCAACCAGGTGTGGCTGAAGCTCCTTCAAGCCTCACCGGTCCAATGACGATGTGACAACCGGTGGCTCCTGCATCCCCTGGGAGCTTATTATAAATGGAGAGTCTCAGAGACTTCCTGCATCAGGACCTCAGTTTAGCAACATCCCCCTGGGGACCTGTATGATCGTTACAGCTGGAGAAGGAAATTGTGGCCATGGAACTGAATATGGACCAGCTAAATGAGGTCTACCGCCACCGAGCACATTCAGCTCCTGCCATCTAAATCTCCCACCGTAGCACCCTCACCCTGTTGCCCTGCACAACTTTTTTCCATAATACATATCACTATGGGTCTATACTACATACTACACTATGTCTCTATCCCCTGCTAAAAGTTAAGCCCATAAAATCTTTGCCCACCTTGTTTAGTGCAAACCCCAATTACTACAGATTTCAGCTTTTCGGGGCCCATAAATGATGCTTCTCAGTTTCCAAGCAGTAAGAGGCTTGCTAAATGCAGACTGCATCTTTCTCAGTAATTGGATGAAGTCAATGAGGAATAACCCATTAGACCCTTTAGGGAAGTTTCGAAATCCTATCACCCTCATTGGGACATGTTTGGGATAGGTGAGATAGAGTTGGGGGGACACCAAGAACTCTGCAGCAGGAACACACATATAGCATTTCCATCATCTGTTGCTGATGGGGCCTACTGAGCTCTGTCCTAGGCTCCATCTCAGTTCCAGGAGGATGCGTCCAGAAGTTGTCTCCTTAACAATTTAGATTTTCACCTTTTTGTGGCAAAGCAGTACCTGTTTTCTCATGTAAGTAGATCATTGTATTGCTTACTTGTTGTCATGACAAAATACACAGCAGAAGCTATTTAAGAGAGTAAGGCTTTATCTTGGCTCCTGGTTTCAGAGCGATTTCGGCCTAGCTGGCAGGGAAGGTCTGGCTCAGGGACAGGCTCCACCCTAGTAAGCAGAATGTGCAGCTGAAGGTGTTACCGTGACAACAGAGAACAGAGTAGTTCACGCCACAGTGAGCAGGATGCAGAGACCAGTGGCTGGAACCAGAGACTGGGCTAGTCTTTAAAGCCCCCCTTCTCACAATCTGCTTCCACCAATCAAGCACCATGTTTCAAATTCAAACCACAGCAGTCTTCTAGATGGGCACTCACATCTTTGTCTGTATGGTTGTGATTTAAATGTAGAATGTCCCCCACAGGCTCCCTCACTCAGAAAGCTTAGTCTGTAGTTGGTGGCACTATTAGTAAAAGTTGTGGGACCTTTATGGGGTGGAGTCTTGCTAGAGGAAGTAAGAGATTGCAGGGTGGACCTCAAGGTTGTGTAGGCCAGCCTGCCTTCCTGTTCATTCTCTGCTTCCTGTTATGGACACACTCTGACCAGACAGCTGTTTCAGGCTCTTGTTGTCTTGATTTCCCTGCTACAATGCGTTGTTTCCTTGCACTGTGAGCCAGAGTAAACCCTTTCTCCCTAAATTGGTTTTGTGAAAGTATTTTAGCACAGCAATGGAAAAGTAACTAAGATAACGGTACACAAAAATGCTGCTTTCACTGAGTGCAGGCGGGATGGATGTAAACACTTGTTTTTCCAGGAAAGCCGTGTGTCTCTAAGAGGAAACATCAAGTGTGAGGCTGTATTAGGGCAGGAGTGGGAGCCAGCTCTGTCTCTGCTCTCTCCTTTTTGCCACCTGCCTAAACATGACCTAAGCTTTCATCTTAAAACCAGAGAACCAAAACCCACTTTTCCCTCTTTTTGCCATAAACCTTAAGTATACAATGCACTTTTTTTTGAAGGGATAACATTTTATTTTCTTTTAATTTAATGATGTGGGGCTGGTGGGTGGGGCTGTAGAGATGGCTTGGCAGTGAAGAGTGTTTGCTTCTCTTGTAGAGGACCAGAGTTTTGTCCTCAAACCCATTATCAGGCAGCTCACAAGCACTTATAACTCCATCTCAGGGAACCCCCCCCGACTCCCCTTTCTGGTTTCTGTGGGCACCTACGCCCTTGTGCACATCCTCATACATAGACACATACACATAAATAAAAAAGAATTCTTAAAAGTATTTAAAAGTAATGATAAATGACAGATGCAATGTCTTCATTATGTTCCCTTTAGTAAACCAAAGACTGGCAATGGCTCCTGCCACAGGATCACTCTGTCATCATTAACTCTAAGGTGATCAGAGGAGGGACCTCGGCAAATGTTACTGTCTTCTGGACTCCTTTTAGATAGGGGATATCTGCACACAATCTCTTTTCTTTTCCCTTCTTTTGCTTACCAATCTCTCCACCTTTATTTTCTTTTTTTCCACTTTCCCTCACCTTGCAAGCTCCCAGGCTTCCTCCAACCTGCTATGAACATGTGACCTTAGTGTTTCTCACCCCTCCTGCCTTCCAGATAACATAACAGAGTTTGTTGAAACTTGGGTATGCTATTTTATAGTCACAAGATCATATGATTTTGCCCTAATTTACCCCCCCCCAAATTACCATACTTTCTGCTTGTGTGTTTGCCTCTCACAGCTGTTCCAATTTAAAGAGGCCATCACGATACTCAGATGATAATCAGAGAAGCTACTTAAAAACAACATGCAGCCATTTGGAGAAGTAAAAAAAAAAAAAAAACAAGAATCAGAAAAGCAGTGCCCATGTTGAACCGGAACGGTAATGAGCTCAGGCAGGAATCCAACTGGGACCTCCATCACCAGCCCACACAGCTTGGTGTTTGATTTTACACAACCCATTTAGTGGAGTTCTGCCTCTCACAGCCTAACAGGCTCAAGCCCTAATCATCATGTGGGCCACTTTTGAATGTATCTTTAGTGAAGGGAATTAAAATGCTAAACTGTTACTAGCTCCTCCAGGGTTTCATGACTTTATCTGACCTCTAATTGTGAGGCTGTGGCAAATACCACTCCCCCTTCCCAGGAAGGCCTTCTTTTATGTTCATGAGAACCTCACCACATGACCCCTGGGAACATTCCACAGAACTCGGTCCCTGGAACTGTCTAACCAAAGACAATGGTCCCAACCTAGCGAGCTAAAGGTTGAGTGTACATAGTTGACTGGAATGTTCCCCTTTGTTCCCCCTATCCCCACCTGATTGCGGTTATTGCCTAGAGAGCTAGAGGTTAAGTTTACATAAGCAATTGTATTGTTCTTCCTATGTACCCTCCTGTTTGCGGGTTTTGTGCTTAAAAGCTGCCTGAAACTGTGGTTTGGGGTTCACTCCTTCCTGAAGACAGCTGAACCCCGGCTCGTTGGCTTAATAAAAATCCTCTTCCATTTTGCAATGAACCTCGGTCTCTGGTGCTCTCAGGGCATCAGGATCTCGGGGGACCCACAGGGTCCAACATAATGATGCCATCATGGTTTTGGCATAGAAAGATCACACTTGGGCTAATTAGCTTAATTTAAGTCTCCGGGCAGTGTTCAGTCAGGTGTCATTACTTCTCTCCCCCAAAGTTAAAAGAAAAGTTATCAGTGACCAATCTGAGTGCAAAATCACAGATAGCGGGAGACTGGGGAGACAATTCAGTGGTAACAAGTGCTTGCTGCTCTTCTAGAAGATCCAGCTTTGGTTCTCAGCACCCATGTTGACTAGCTCACCACCACCTGGCACTCACGTGCCGGTGGATCCAGGGCCCTCTTTTGAAGTCTGTGAGCACCTGCATTCACATGCAAGCATAGCCACACAACGACATAAACATGTTCACATAATTTAAAACAAAGTAAACCTTTAAGACATGAATAATATACCAAATGATTACAGGACAGCATGTAACCCACCACAGTGCTTACCAGTTGGTTCTCAACAAACCTGCTTTGTCATTCTCATCTTTTCCTGACATTGTTCAACCTCACTCACATGGTGTTTCTAACCTGTGCTTTTCATAGTTGCTTGCTTTTTAGGCTGCACGCGTCTGGCAGGTCACTCAAGTGTGCTTCTGAGTAAACATTTGACTTCAAGGATATATTTGAGCTATTTAATAATTATACTTAGCAACAATACAAGTGGTTCTGGGGGAAGTCTATTTCTCTCAGTTATGTTTTCTGAATCAACTCCATAGTTAGGGTAGAGAATATGAAGTGGAGGATGTGTCATGAGATCATCTCCAGACTGTTCCTCATTTAATAAGGAAACAGGCATTCATGCTTCCTGGGAAACATGTTTTGCATGAAGAGGTGCCCACTACTGACTTGCTCTCATCTGTCAGTTTAATGGTGGAATCTTGGGCTTGGGAATCAGGGCATAGGGTGGCATCTGGGTGGGCATGGCCCTCTTCCATCCCTGTCTTCAGAACACAGGCCCCACAAGCAGCTAGGGTCCACTGAGCCTAAAAACATTCTTCCATACCGAGAGTGTGTGGTCAGTGACCTCATGGTGTGATGGAAGAAGTTTGTGAGGGAACCTGAGGCTGAGATCCTTCCAGTAAGCCTTGAATACCCATCTTTATCTTGTTCTTGCTTTCATCTCTTCCCTCCCTCTATCTTCTTTCCTCTCCTTCCCTCCCATCTTCCTTCTGTCCCTCTTGGCCTTCTCCTTTCTCCCCTCCCTCTATCCTTTTGCTCCTTTCTCTCTTTTTCCTTCCCACATCAACCAGGAGTCTACCAAATGCCACTCTGCTGAGGACCAGTGGAAAGAAATGAGCAAGGTCCAGTTCAACAAGAAGGTTCTTGGTCAGACCCCCCTCCCAGAACTTAAATACACAAGAATCTCAGGCCCACCCAAACCTGCCACATTAGAATTCTCAAGGACACAGACTGAGAAGGGGATTTTGAAAGTTCTTCCTTGTGACTTTGTTATGTAACAACCACCCTGTTGGAGAACACCAGTCAGATACTCTGTGGTAGGTGCTGGGAAAGAGGTATGAACAGGAAGCTGTGTTGGTGGGAAGAAGCAGTTGTTAAAGACTTTGGCAGTAGGGGAAGTGTCATGGGGTAAGCGGGGCCTTGAATGATGAATAGGAGTCTGTTACTGGGTGGGCAGATGCAAGCCCAAAAGATAGGAGAGGTCATTGGATGGATCTCTAGGTCACTTCTGGACTCTCCAGCTCTGCCCGGCAGGGATAGCATGAACAAATAGGATGAGCACTGAGATGTGACCAGGGTGGCAGCTAAGGGCCATACGATGCCAGCTTTAGCCGTCTGCCAAATCATCTGTATTTTTGCCTGAAATCTGCAGGAAAACCTTGAGAGTTTTAAAGACGACACAGTGGAATCACATTTTTATCTGAGACGAGTAAGCCCAGGGCAGTGTTATGAGGCCAAGGCAAGGAAGACCAACAGGGGGTGCTTAGAGTCATGGAGAACACAGGCTCAGCACCATGTGAGTGAGACCAAGATGGCTCTGTGAGTCACACAGGCAGAACTTACCTGTCAGGGTGCAAATGTGTCCGTTTGTTCTTGTGCAAACCGAGGGGCAGTATTTCTCTTGTCGCACCCTGTTCTATCGCTTCAGTTTTATTGTACAGGATTGCATAAGGCCGTACATTTCATGCAATGTACTTTGAGCATGCCCCCCTCATACCCTGCTCCCCTCCCCCGTCCATGAGTCCCCTTTGTTCCTTAGACAGCTTCACTTTTACTCTGTGGTTGGACTTTTGTGAATCTCCCGTGTGCCATGCAGCTATGGTTGTAAACAATGCCCATGGAAGCTAGCAAGCAGGTTGAAGTTTGAACAAGATCCTAGCCCCAATGTTGGTAGACTGGTGAGAATGTTCTCTCCCTGGGTTCTTGCAAAGCCCTCAGGCTTGTAAACAACCTGGTTACAGGCGGAGAGTCACATATCCCTCATGCAAAGAAAGCATCAAAATTGACCAATCCTAAAGCCCCCTTTAGAAATCCCCAACTTCCCCAAAGCTATATATTTTTCCATAATGCACTAAATAAAGGTCATTGTCATCGTTGTTTCTGTCTATTTTCACCAAAGAAGACTAAAGGCTGTCTTTTATCCTCGGACCTGCCAATGCTTGCTTTGGCAAGCCCTCCTCTCACTGCTAGCCACTGCTAGCAGCCATGACCTGTGGGACCCACCACACTGGCTGCGTCCCTCTCTCTGAACTTGTCTCACTGTGCCCCATGCTGCCGGCAAGGCTGGGCCATTAGCTGTTTTGGTAAACAGCTTAAACTAAAAGAACTAAGATACTTTTGGGACAACATGGTTCTTTCCCTGTCTGTCCCTTTGGGAGGTAGCACTTGTTTATCCCCACACCCGAAGCACTGGAATTAGAGCCTTGGGGCTCAGCTGAAGTGCATTCTCTTTGGCTACCCTGAGTATCCTCCATCCCCTATTCTATTGGTGCTGACCCTGAGACCCAGAGCAAAGCTGGGGATGACAACTGGAATCAGAGCCAGAGATACTCTTTGATCTGTAATATATGATTTGTGTATCTATAAAATCTAGGACCCATAAATGAGAGAAAACATGTTGTCTTATTTAGGGTTTCTATTGCTGTGAAGAGACACCATGACCACGGCAACACTTACAAGGGAAAACATTTAATTGGGGCTGGCTAATCAGAGGTTTAGTCCATTATCATCATGGTGGGAAGCTGGTGTTGTGCAGGCAGACATGGTGCTGGAGAAGGAGCTGAGAGTTCTACATCCAGTTCGGCAGGCAGCAGGAAGAGAATGAGACACACTGGGCCTGGCTTGAGCTTCTGAGACCTCAAAGCCTGCCCCCAGTGACACACTTCCTCCAACAAGGCCACACCTCCCAATAGTGCCAGTCACTATGAGCCGATGGGGCCATTTTCATTCAAGCCACCACACATGTGAAATTTGTATTTCTGAAATTGATGTAATTCTCATAATATGATTATTTCCAATTTTACCTGGCACAAAGCAATTCAAGGGAACAAAGTTGTGTTCTGGTGAACAACTCTGGGGGAACATTCTGACACGGTGGAGAAAGTACGCTACCAGGAGGGGAAGGAACAAGAGGCCAGTGGGAAACGTGTCCACAATGACAAAGCAGAGCATGACGAATCCCTGTATTCAGCCTTCTTACTTAGTCTGGAACCTCAGCCTATGGGATGGTGCCACCCACATTTAGGATGGGCCTTTCTACCTCAACTAATGTAACCTATACCCAGAAATTTCTTTGACTGTTAATTCTAGATCCCATCAACTTGGTAAGATTAACCATTACAAAGTCTGAAGCAGCCTGTCTGATCACACCATTCAACTTCCTTCAGTGGACCTGCTACCTTCTGCAGCCCTTTAACATCCAGCTTAAAAACTCTCCCATTTCTGCAGGCCATGGATGATGGCTCCCAGGCCTAGCCAAACAGTCCCACTTTCGAATCATTCATGTGGTCTTTCAACTTTTTAGAACTCCTGAATCCACTTCCTGGTTCTATACAGTCTATCCAGCAGACATCAGAGAACAGGAAAAGACAGATAAGATTCCAAAATGGGATGGAAAAAAAATGACCCCCATCTTGGGAAGTGCTCTGGCCACATAGCAGTGTCCCCATTTCCCTTTGAGTACTAGGATGACGGCTCGGACCCATAGCCCATCAGTCCTATGCCCAACCAGTCCCATAAATGGGCCACCAGACTTGTGCAAAACAGGCCTTTCCCAACATCGGGGTGACTCTTTATGCTCCTGATTTTTGTCATCATTGGAAAACAATCCTTGGAAATTTTCTAGCCAAGATATCTGCTGGTCCAATGAGTCTGGACAGAGCAGTCTGGACTTGCTTTTAATAGTGCAGTCTTGATGTTAAGAAGACACCCTAGAGGAGGAAGGAAAACTCATCATGCAAAGCCCTCTGTGCTTCAAGCACAAAGCACGAGGAAGAGTTATGACTGCAGTGACAGCAGCCCAGCTCCACTTGGGGGTCTGCCAGAGTCCCCACACCAGATACAGTCTTTCTGGAGTCTACACCATGCACTCTGAGGTAATCAATTTGAGGGGCTTTTATGAGATGACAGAGCACATTACTTAAAGTATTCCCATTTATTTTGCCTTCCTCTATGTTTTTATTACCTAGAATTTAAATCCAATCCATTTGGCAATGTTTTACAGAGGCGGAAAGGCAGGAGATTAGGAATTTGTGAGCCAGGGAAAGGCTAGTTGGGCCAGGCTCTAGGGAAGACTGCAGGCTGAGGTGCCTCAGAGTTGGAAAGCTCAAAATCATCCCCTCACATGAGATATGGAAAGTTTCCCATTAATCATTGCTTTGTAAGGGCATGCCCCTCCCCTTACCATTCATTTTGGAGGGAATTGAATCCAAGGCTCTGAACACACTAGGCAAATACTCTACCACCAAGTGCATCACCAACCCTTGCCTATGATTTTTAATGTTTTTCTGAGGGCTCACTTTCACCATTGTTTCTCTCAAAAACCTTCCATCAAAGGTCAGGCTTGGCCCTGGGGTGGAAGCTGGCCCCAGGCTCAGCATGGGAAGAAGGGGATCCTGGTCTTGTTCTCAAAAACCTCCCTTCTGCCTGGTGGATGGACTTCATTAATGCTGGTCATGAAGGCCTCTGCCCTAAACTGGACCCTCTTTAGTCTGAGATGTAATGAGTTAAGTGAGCTGAATTACTGCAAAAATTTTCTCTGTTGCTGAGCATTCGTTGAGAGAATATTGTATGCTAGGCATCACTGCTAGATTCTACATGCAAAATGTTATAGACAATACTAGATGATAATGTTATCTCTCTCTCTCTGTGCACATATATATAATATATCTATGTTAAATGTTTTATATATATATATATATATATATATATATATATATGCTAGAGAGATGAATTCAGATGAACTGAAAGCCCGACTAAGAAAGTAGTATGTTAAATAAATCCTGTGTCAAAATAAAAAGAATGGAAAAGTTGGGATTGTTTGAGAGGCTTGAAACTGCAAATTAGTTACCAATTATATTTATTAATAAGTATGAACAATAATACTAGCCCGGCGGAGCAGCCAGCAGGCTGGCGGGAGGCCAGCACGCCTGGCTTACCCTAACTGGTGGCCTGACCTGTTCAGGGGATAAAGCCCTGGACCAAGGGTGGCTTTCACCTCCTGCAACCAAAACTCTGTTAACTAATGTATTTATTAATAATTATAAGTTGTTATATTAGGCAGGTGGAGCAACCAGCAGCCTGGCAGAATATCGGCAGGCGTGACTTGTCTTAGAAGCCCGTAGCCTGGTGGGGCAGCTGCCAGATATTTATTAATAACTTTAAACTATTATACTAGACCAGCAGAACAGCTGATGACAGCCTGACAGGGTGGCCACCAGGGCTTGCAGCTAGAAGCCAGTAGGCCTGCCCTAACTAGAGGCCTGTGGCAGCCTTTTCCCCAATAATTAAATTCACCAAGACCTTTTGATGTTTCAACGCTTAGCCCTTAGCTGGACAGACTCTAACCTAGCTCACCTAAATTCATCTCAGACCACATAATCCCAAGCAGCCATGTGTAATGTTCCAGAGCTCTCAGACATGTCTGTCTGTTTCTGTGTCTCCTGGTAGAAAGAGAGCATCTCTGTGTAAAACCCAGGGTTCTTTCTCCAACTCAGGAAGTCCCACCTTCCTACACTCTTTCTGCACAGCTAATTGCCCATCGGCAAATTTTATTAACCAATCAGAGAATGACTCAGAAGATGTGGTAACCAGATCTCAACAGCCACTCAGAACCAACGTATTAGACCTTACTCCAACAGAGGCTAGTCCCAGGGACATACCTTACCTCTCCACCCAAGGAAAGGTGACAGCTAGTTTCCCTTATGTCCAAGTGTAGAGAGAGGATGAACTAACTGCAAGGACTCCCAGAGTTATGGCTATGATGGCCTGAATGTACATGTCCCTCCAGAATCCCTCAATTGACATTTAATCCCTAGTGTGATGACTTAGGAGGCGAGACCAGGTCATGAGGGTGCACCCATCACGCATAGGGATTGAGCCTTACAGCAGTGCCCTGCTAGTCCCCTCTGCCATAAGAGAACACACAGAAGGATCTCCAAGGAATGAGTTCTGACCAGAGATCAGATCTGCATCACCTTCCACCTCCATCTCAGAAGAGAATATTCTGAGAGCTTAGAAATTACACAGTGTGTGACATTTTGTTACAGCAGCAGAAACAAACCAAGATGAAGCAGGGTGTGGTGGCACACACCTTTAATCCCAGCACTCGGGAGACAGAGGCAGGCGGATCACTGTGAGTTTCAGCCCAGCCTGGTCTACAAAGCGAGTCCAGGACAGCCAGGGCTACACAGAGAAACCCTGTCTCTAAAAACCAAAACCAAACAAACAAAGATGAGTAGGAAGTAAAAGCTAAAAAGCATGCACAAAGGAGAGTGACCCAGAGGGAGAGAACAAGGATGGGAAGAAGAATGAGGAGGAGGAGGGAGAGATTTAATCACCAAATTAGCAGCTGAGGCTTCTGGACTCAGTGATCACCACCATGTCTCGTTAGTAGCTCACAGAGTCTTTCCCTTTGTGGAGTCACAATCAAGCCTGGGTCCTTGTTTTTAAGGCATTTGAGGTTTGGTTTCAGATACTGAGAACAAAATCTCCAGCAACATGATGTTCCCTGGTTTCTGATGCTCATTCTAATTGAGGCCTTTGGAAGTGGCTAATGTTCCTTCTAGTTTTACCCAACCGGCTCTCTTCACAGTATCCCTTGCTTCTCTGAGATTACAGACGGACTGTCATAACTGGCTGTTCAGTTCAGTGACCACAGGACTACTTATTTCTTTCAGTAGAGTCAATAAATTCCCCTGGGTGTCTCCGAGAAGAGAAGTGATCAGAGGATTGTCCAGTGCTAATGATCAAATTCTGTTTCCTCCACCTCCTTCCTCCTCCTGTGTCTTTCTGTCTTCCTCTTTCAAGATTTGTCTGGTTGAATGGACAAATCCCACAGTGATCATGTGAATCAACGTCGATTGAACAGTTAATACATGCCAGGCACGCTTGGAAGTGTGTCCCATAATTACTCATTTAATTCCCCCCCCCCCCAAAGACCTGCACAATGGCATCATTCATATCTTCATTTTAGAGGCTAGGACTTGAAAGTACAGAATTTCTGCCCCTTGTCAAGATCACAGTTTTGGTAAAAAGGACATGACCCAAGCAGGTCACCCTGAGAGTCTTTGACCTTTTCCAGGGGTCCTCTTTCAGTCTGCTGGGCCCTTCTCTCCACCTGGCAAGAAAGAAATGGGGTCATGGAAGAAAGGCACAGAGAGCAAAGGCTGGACAGATATACACCTGCAGGGCCAGATGTGGTGAAACTTACTAAATATAGGACATGAAGCCAATTGCATTGTCTCTCCGTGCCTCACTTTCTTCGTGTGCAAATGGAGAATAAGAGAATCTATCTCAAAATCAGCTCAACTGATGGAAGCAACTGTGAGTGTGATTTTTTATCTCATGCCATCATTTCCACATCAGGGTTGACTGCAGCCACCCTAAAACAGTCCAGCCTCCTGGAACAACTAAAACCCTGGGAAATAGCTCATGCTGCTCTCTTGACTGGATCACCCTAAATACTCCCTCCCAAAGTCTTTGAGAGGCAGGAAAGGATGAAATTACTAGGCCCACAGAAAAACAATAGAATGTCTGTACGTTATAGTACATAGTATTTATTTAATTTGCACAACAATTTCTTAGCCAACAGAGGCTAAGAAAATGAGGGCAATTGCCAACTGTCAAAACAGAGCAAGAGGCAAGCCAGTGTTTACGGCTGGACGCCTAGTTGGTAGTGGCCTTTCCTGTGACCATAGAGACAGAGATCCAGAGACAGTACCCTAAAGGAACCTGCGAATATTCTATGGGACCCCTGTCTTTGCAGGGTTTTACCCAACAAGTGGACCTGCTGCCTCCTGATTCCTGGCTGTGGCAGCCCTGCTGCCAGGTGAACTTCACTCTGCCAGCCTCACTGGTACCCTGTTTCCACTGTCAGTTCCCAGCATACAGGGAAAAAGGGGCACGGGTGGTGGTGAGGGAAGAAAAATTTCCTTAGTGTGGCCTGGAAAAAATTAAGTTGAGAAGTTAATTCTGCCTCAGTACCATGACAACAGAGAGATGCAATTATTATGGGACACTTATTTTGTCAACCGGTTGTTAATTTCTCATTATTGCTTCTCACCTTCTTGGGAAAAATTCCACCTTCTGCTCCTCTGCTCCACGGGTAGATGTTTTAAGATATTGATTGTGTTTCCCTTATTAATTCCATTTTTATGCTTTCAAAAACCATCTTTTTACTTTATCATTTCCTTGTAGTAAGTTGTATACGTTGTACACCATCAATTATCATCTCTCTGGGGGCAGAAAAAAACTACACCTGAGATCCGACCGTCAGCTGGCATCTGCCATGGGGGTTTCCCAACACCCATGTCCAAAGAGGAGCCTTGCAAGGCCAGCCCTGTGCCCAATATTGCACTGTCTTTTATCTCACATGGAAATGTTCTTCAAACAAGAATGCAAAGTTGGGACCAGTGAGAAGGCTCTAAAGAATCCTGCCACCAAGCCTGATGTTAAATCCTTGTGTCCCTCTCTTAGTGTTTCCATTGCTGTGAAGAGAAACCATGACCACGGCAACTCTTATGAAAGAAAACATTAACTTGGGGCTGGCTTACAGTTCAGAGGTTAAGTCCATTGTCATCATGGCAGGAAGCATGACAGCATGCAGGCAGACATGGTGCTGGAGAAGGAGCTGAGAGTTCTACATCTGGATCCACAGGCAGCTAAGGAGACGGTTCCACACTGGGCGTAGCTTGAGTATAGTGGACCTCAGAGCCTGCCCCCGCAGTGACACACTTCCTCCAACAAGGTCACACCACTCCAACAAGGCCATGACTCCTAAAGTGCCTCCTGATTCATGGAGGCACTCTCTATGAGCCAAGCATTCAAACACATGAGTCTATGGGGGCCATTCCTATTCAAACCACCACAGTCCCCCATGATAGAAAGAACCAACTCCCATAAGTTGCCTTCTGACCTCCACACACAAGCCATGGCATGTATATTCACACACACACACACACACACACACACACACACACACACACACACACATGCAAAATAAACATTTTTGGTTTTTTTTTTTTTTGGTTTTTCGAGACAGGGTTTCTCTGAATATCTCTGGCTGTCCTGGACTCGCTTTGTAGACCAGGCTGGCCTTGAACTCACAAAGATCCGCCTGCCTCTGCCTCCCAAGTGCTGGGATTAAAGGCGTGCGCCACCACCGCCCGGCAAAATAAACATTTTTAAATCCCTCAAAGTTATTTCCAATCCTGAAATAAAAATTAAACTCCATAAAATCACATTGTTTTTATCCCTCCAATATAAAGATCCTTAGAGCTCTTTGCCCTTGGACATTGCAAGCTAGAATAATTTCATTTCACAGACAACCTTATTGAAGATAAGAGACCCTTAGCCTATCATACATGGGCTGTACCTGACCAAACAAGTCACTAAAGGTAGAACTGGTTTGTTTTGGTTCACAGTTTCAGAGGATCCATCATGGCAGGGAAGGCATGGTGGGAGAGTGAGCAAGCCACTTGTTCATCTGGAGGTAGACTGGAAGTGGAAGAGTGAGCAAGTTGCTTATTCATCTGGAGGTAGACAAGAAGCACAGAACTTGGGCTGGAACCAGAAGCAGGAATGACCTTCAAAGGCCCACCCCTAATGGCCTACTTCCCCCTAGTGGGGCTGCCTTCCTTCCTTCCTTCTGTAGGTTCTAGAGCCTCCCTCACTGGGAGCCACGATTCAGACAGACTCTATGGGGACACTTCCTACTCAAACTGTAATACCCATTCTATTCCTGCCTGGAATGTGCATTTTCCCACAAGCAGAGAAGAACAGAGTTTCCCACCTTGGAATCTCAACTAATTTCTTATTCACAGTGTGGGAAACTCATGTCTACCGAGCTCTGAGTTAATCATGAGCATGGAAACAGAGACCCGGGAGGATCCCAGGGAAGAAAAGAACCGGACTCCAGTGTCTGTTCTTTGAGCATAAAACCAATAAAGATGTGCATTTAGTAATCTGGGAAGTGGAGATTAAAATGGAAAGTTTGGCTATTGGAAGAAACTGGTTCGAAGGACATGCTTTAGCTGCCCAGCCTCCAGTTACCTCACACACCTGTCCAAATCATTACTGCAGAGATAGACCACTGCAGCCATCTCCAAAGGCTAAGCATGTTAAGCTGCTTTCTAGGAGGGTGAAGGTGGTGAGCCATGGACAGGCTGATGGACAGACACCAGATCTGAGGGAGGAAAGGACACTGGGTCCTCTGTCAGTGTGAGCTCCAGTTAGATAGACCATCACTGAGGTGCAGAGAAGAAGCCAGGGCAGGACAGGGCAGGAATGCTATTCTAGCTATAGTCATTCCATCAGGGAAACAAGGTTGCTAACAAGCTTGCTTTGTCCTCTCAAGGAGAGAGGGGATAGATAAGCGGACAGGAAACAAAAAACTGTTTGACAGGGCAGGTGGTCTCAGTACCAATTCAGTTGCTAGGCAAACTGTAAATGGATACAGCATCGCCTGCCTCAGAGTTCTAAAAGCCTGTTCTCCTCAGCTCAAGAGGGAGGTCTAAGTGCAGAAAGTGACCAAGGGAACTCCTGGTTTTCTGAAGGTCAGCTTTCTCCGCCTCCATGTCTTCAAGGAGTAAGAATTGGGCATGTGAGCAGGAGAAGCACTCAGTCGTGGGCCACACTGCCCTTGTGCCTCCCAAAGTGTTCTTGATTCACTTGGTGTCACATCGGCTGCTATGAGCCAGCAGGGACAGTCTGTTTTCCCTCTGCGCCTCTTCCTTTTACCCCTGCAGGTGGCAGTTCCAATCATCTGGCCACTTCCAGGAGCCTCTGCTGCAAGCACTCCAGAATGATGTTTGCTCAAAGCTGGCTGCTCTTAGCAGCACAGCCCTCTGTAAACACAGGGTTTCATTACTAGAAGATGATGAAATTTTAAAATGCCAATTCTAGCCTTCAGACCACAACGTGTAACTGGACTCTGCATACAATTCGCTCCTTCTTCATCAAACGCCTTGAGCACCTCACCTGTGTGCTGAGAACACAGCCTCTGGCAGCGGTCAAGGCCACAGATGCTTCTGGGTGCCAGGATGCTCCTAGGAGTGATGGAAGGTGCAACCACCCAGCAAGTGGGGGAGGTTGAGAAATGCTGGCCCAGCCTGCCAGTCAAGAGAAGGTAGCAATGTGTTTCTTAGGTGAAGTCTCCTGAGTTTTTTTTTTTTTTTTGTTATTTAAATACTTTATTTTTTTTCTTCAAGTTACATCTCAGTAACAAACCCCTCCCTATGCCCCCTTCCTATCCCGCCCTTCCACCCTCTTTCCCCCAGAAGTTTCCCCTTTCAGTCCAACAGATGGTTCCTTCTCTTATAACAGTAAGTATTATACAAAACAATAGATATAAATATGCCACATTTATGAGAGTAAATTGGCCCAGTATACCTTCCCAATGTCCAGTTTATACATATTTGGCCCCTGACTTTAACATTCTACTATCTAACCAACTCCATGAGTTTAAAGGTCTATATGTGACTCAACATTCATACTATCTTGCAACACACTTTTAAGAGTATCTTCTTAGATCTATAACACCCTCTTGATTCCTAAACAGTTCAAAATTTAACTATGAGACTCTAGCTGTCTATTCTTCAACCACCTCAGAGACCTGAGAGGGATAAATATATCTGCTTATATAGGAAGTGCAGGGCCTGCAGCTTCCAAAAGTAAGAAAGAACATACCAATGACTGCCTGGACAGTTCCCATTTTCTCTCCATACATTCCAGCATCAATCTTCAGCCTTTGGGTCCTGTTTCTCTGACAGACATTTGTTGTAGAGCAGGGATTATGAAGGACTTACCTACCCTGTCTTGGCAGAGTTAGGCTGTCGACTTCCCTGCTACCAAGTTTTGTCCTTTTTGGACAGCAGTCTGTCTGCACTTGGTGCAAGGGGTTTTTTCATGCCAAGAGAAAGGCTTGCCACTAATTCAACCATCTTACAGTGGAGGTTCTTCGATGCTTATCTTCTACTTGGAGTAGAATAGGGGGTGCTGTCAGGAGCTGATATGTCTCGATATCAAAAAAAAATCTTGATTTAAGATAACATCTTTGAATGCCATATTCTGCAGATCTCTAGGGGTTTTTGAAGATGCCCTATCCATCTCTTGTATTTAGATAAGCAAATGTTGCTTGTCTCTTAGCAACTTGATTACTGGGTAGTTTAGAGAATATCTGTGATAGACTGTCATAGTAGCTAACAAAGTGACATGTTTGCATGACTAGGAGTTTGTTTTAACTATCCTAGATCATTTTAGACGGTTGGTATCAAGAGGTCAGAGCTTCACATTTTATTTTTAAGTATCTCTAGGTATGATACCATTAGGAAGCGTTACCTTTAAATTTGTATCAATATACAAAGATCTATTCAATTGTGGTTAAATATACTCTTAATTATGTATCAATATACCAAGATCAATGCCTATGTAGCCCAATATAATCTTAATATTACGTCCATATGCAAGGGTCAATACCATTGTGGCCAACTATAATCTTAATTTTGTATCAATATACAAAGATCAATACCGATGTAATCCAATACAATCTTATTTTTGCACAATAAACAATGGTCAATACCACTTTAGCCAAATAAACTACTAATTTTGTATCAATATACAAAGGTATAAGGGCATATTCAATAATCTGTCCCTTCTTCTTGGACCTTCCTGTGCTATGTCTATATCTCATTTTTCTCAAGCCCATGCACTCCTACATAGGAGAGGAAGAAGGATACAGAAAAGGAAAAGTAGGAATTCCCTGGGGCTAACCTCCAAAACCCATTAAGACAGGACCATTTATCAGCTTGTAGTCTCTTCCCCTACATAACAGAGTTTTCAGTTATCCTTCAAATAACCTAAAAGAAGGGCGGAGAAACACCCTCCCCACCCTTTGGGCATGGGACGTTGCTCTCTTAAAGTGACTTCCTGCTGATTTGGGTCGTAGTAGACCTGTTTGGGGCCCGAACCCAAATAGGAAAAATGATTAAAAATGTTAGTACAATCCTTTTATGTTCAGTCCTTCTGTTCTCAGCTGTTTAGATGACCTAAGGGGTTTGTAGGCAGAAGCTGATCTTGCAGGTTCCACTGAGGTTCCTGCCGGGGCATTGTGTAGAGCTGAGCGGTCCCAGTGACATTGGATTGCTGTGGTGGTTGCAGGCCCCCATGGAGACAGCTATTGAGGAAGTCTGCCAGGCAGAATCAACTGGGTCACTCGTCCTGCTTGGTGCCTGATTCTGCTCTCTGCTGAGGATTCCGCTGTCCAGCCGTCCCCGGGCTCCCCTAATGGACGCTTCGATTCTCCTGGAACGATAAGAACAGAGCCCTGCCCCAATCCCAACCCTAGGAAAATTGCCCTCTTTTTTTGGGGGGGGAATGGGGGGGGCTAGGTAGTACTTCTCCTGAAGCAAATTTGGCCTTCTGACAACATATAAAGCGTTATCTTTCAATCCGGATTAAAGAAGAAATCATTCTGTCACCTTGGAGCTAAACCAACTCTGGTGTATATATTTTGAGATCCCAAAGGACAATCTGCCTGCATCGAGAAGGCCTTTTGTAAGTAGCCTCCAAACCTAGGTCCCTCCAAATCCCATGTGTGTGTCTCTGAACTCTAATTATTGGGATCAGGGACCTGTGTTTCCCATCTGAAGGGATCAAAGATGTGTTCCACCACTCCTGGATCGAAGTCTTTCTCTATTTAGAGTTTCCCCTGCATCAGGCTGACCCTGAGTTCCAGGATCTGCCCGTTTCTGTCTCCAGTGTGCTGGGAGCTGGGACCAAGGGTGTACTCTTCTTGAATAGTGGGACCAAGACTATGCACCCTCACCAACCCGCTCTGTATGACTCCAGAATACATAAGACCACCAACTCTATGGTGCTTCCCCCCCC